>JBBDGP010005014.1:0-95000 GCA_037952835.1 Lithobates septentrionalis | reverse complement strand
TCGCATACCATTTAACATCTATATATGCATATATTTATCTATAACATGCCATTAAAACAAGGATAAGCAACAGGTGTCAAATCTCTCATTCTCTTCATTCTCATTATAGAATATTTGAAATACCTATAAAAACGCAGGGAAATGTTGCATTCATGAGTAAATACAAAAACAAAAAGAAAAAACAAAAAAGATATCCCCATCATGAAGTTATTTTATCTGGCTACTTTCATATACTTATTCCAACAGTTAAACAAATAAATAAAGATCCAAATCAACATTTAAGCCATATGGAGCAATTGTATTCAAAAAATGTATCCAGTATACTTCTCTTTTTCTTAGAATCAATTCACGGTTGCCCCCTCTCCTATTTTTCTCAATACCTTCTAGGACCATATACTTTAGTTGTGATACATTGTGGCCAAATTCCAAAAAGTGTCTCGCCAGCGGTAATTGGGTTAATTTATCTCGTATTGAGTATTTGTGTCTCGCTATCCTATCTTTGATTTTTTGTGTAGTCTCCCCTACATAGACTAAACCGCATGGGCACTTTATGGCGTAAATTACATATGAAGATTGGCATGTGTAGTAACCCCGTATGGGGATGTTGAAACCCCTATGTGGATGTGTAAAGTATTTACCTTTAATCATAGAGTTACATTGTATGCATGACAAGCAGGGATACGATCCCAGATTTTTAGGTCCCAGGAAGGTTAGTTTGGCTGCTGCAGCCACAGGTTGATCAGATTTAATCAATCGATCTCGTATCGTTCTACCTTTTCTATAGGAGGACATGGGTGGATTCCAGAATTCCTGTACCATGGGGTAACTGGATCTTAAAAGATTCCAATGTCTTTTGATAATTTGATTAATTTTGTTGGAGAAGGGATGGTACTGCATAATAAAGGGGATTCTCTTCTTTTCTTTTCGGGGTGATCGATTACTATCCATATTAGGATGATCGATATTAACTAAAGCTTGCGGATATCTTCTACTAATAAGTTTGTTTTTTATTTCATCAAGTCTCTGATCACGGCACAGCGGGTCACTCACGATCCGCTGCACCCTCATCATCTGACTTTTTGGGATGGATGAAAAAACGTTTGGGGGTGAAAGCTATTAAAATGTAGCAATTGATTGCGATCTGTGGGTTTCACATATAAGTCAGTAGTGATCTGCCCATTGTTCAATTTAAGAAGAATATCAAGAAAGGAGATCTCATTTTTACCAATTTCAATGTTGAACTTTAATCCAGGTACTAAATAGTTAATGTATTTATCAAATAAGTATAGGCTTTCCATGTTGCCATCCCATATAGCGAAAATATCGTCCACAAATCTGTACCAACATTGGCAATGTTTTAAAAATAAATCATTGACATAAATAAAGGACGTCTCTATCATATTCATAAATGCGTTCGCATATGGGGGTGCAACATTTGAACCCATCGCTGCTCCATTCAGTTGCAAGAAATGAGTATCCCTGAAAAGAAAATAGTTCTCTTCAAGAGTAATTTTCAAAAGGTCAAGCAGAAATGAAATCTGTTCGGTTTTGTAGATGCCTGATTGAATTAACAATCGCTGACATGCCTCTATTCCTAAATCATGTGGAATGATAGTAAATAAGCTAGAGACGTCCCATGATATCAGGATGGAATCTGATGACAAGTTTATATCTTGAATTTTTGACAAAAAGTCAGTAGTATCTCTTATAAATGATTTAGTGTTTAATAGCAATGGTGTCAAACACTTATCCAGGTATTGTGCTAGATGTGTTGTCACAGATTCCATCCCTGATACAATGGGACGTCCGGGGGGATTTTTAGGGTCTTTATGAATTTTTGGTAACATATACAGTACCGGTGTAACTGGATATTCACATATCAAAAACTCCATAGTTTCATCATCAATGATTTTTTGTTTAACTGCCTTAGTTAGAGTTGTTTTTATCCTTTTTTGCACTTTAAAAACAGGACAGCAATCAAGTCTTTTATAAGTAAGGGTATCACTCAGATGTTTCATTATTTCATTTTCATACATGGATGTATCCATGACCACAATAGCTCCCCCCTTGTCAGCCGGCTTGATAGTGATATCATGCCGGGCTGACAAGGAGTTTAACGCTGCAATCTCATCTCTATTTAGATTGTGGGGTATATGGTCTCTCTTATCTCTGTCACACAAAAAACGTTTTATATCATTTTCCACTTTGTCTATATATACCTCTACAGCAGCACATGAAGTGGGTGGTACTTTAGTGCTTTTTGGTTTTAAACCCATATTTTTGATCGATAATATTGATAATTCTTTAGTTGTGGCAGTGGGTACACCAGAATAGTATGCTTTAAATCTTAATTGTCTAAAAAATCTATATAAATCCTGTTTAAGTACAAAATCATTCATTTTCTCTTTAGGGCAAAAGCCCAAACCCTTATTCAAAACACTTAGTTCAGTTTTAGACAAAACAATAGAAGAAATGTTATGTACCAGGTTTTCATCTAATGTCTCTGGCGGTTCTGGCGTCTGGTGGTTACACCCCCTGCTGTGTCTTTTCTTTGTTCGCCGGCCGCCCCTCCTGGTCCGGATTCGGTCAGGTTCCCTGGTAAAAAAGGAGTAGTTGATACACTGGTGGATGATCCAGTAGATGTCATAGAGGAGTTTGAGCTAGCCAGATTTTTTCGTTGTATTTTTCTGTAGCCCTTTGAATGGTAATATGTAGGATCAGTCCAATTGTAGACACGATCGTTTTTATAATCTTCCCGATCTCGTTCAAGTTTTGTACGTTTACGGAATTGAATATTGGTGCGAAATCTTTCTAATTTATCATTATTCATTTTCTTGAATTGCTGTAGTTCCTCTTGATTAGAACATTGTTGTAGCTGTCTTTCAAGTTCAGCAATCTCCTGCTGTATGAGAGTCCTCTCTTGTTGCAAGAATTGCACAGTTAATGTCATGATATCAAAGGAACATTTATTGAGAATCTGGGCAAATTTGGTTTTAAAGTCCTTGTTCTGTGAAAAGAGGGTTGGAGTCAGGCGAACCCTCAGCCCTCTAGGTATCATTTGTAACTTATAGTATTCGGCTAATGTTACCTCATGAAGTTCCATAGTGGTGCAAAAAAGGATAAAAACAACTCTAACTAAGGCAGTTAAACAAAAAATCATTGATGATGAAACTATGGAGTTTTTGATATGTGAATATCCAGTTACACCGGTACTGTATATGTTACCAAAAATTCATAAAGACCCTAAAAATCCCCCCGGACGTCCCATTGTATCAGGGATGGAATCTGTGACAACACATCTAGCACAATACCTGGATAAGTGTTTGACACCATTGCTATTAAACACTAAATCATTTATAAGAGATACTACTGACTTTTTGTCAAAAATTCAAGATATAAACTTGTCATCAGATTCCATCCTGATATCATGGGACGTCTCTAGCTTATTTACTATCATTCCACATGATTTAGGAATAGAGGCATGTCAGCGATTGTTAATTCAATCAGGCATCTACAAAACCGAACAGATTTCATTTCTGCTTGACCTTTTGAAAATTACTCTTGAAGAGAACTATTTTCTTTTCAGGGATACTCATTTCTTGCAACTGAATGGAGCAGCGATGGGTTCAAATGTTGCACCCCCATATGCGAACGCATTTATGAATATGATAGAGACGTCCTTTATTTATGTCAATGATTTATTTTTAAAACATTGCCAATGTTGGTACAGATTTGTGGACGATATTTTCGCTATATGGGATGGCAACATGGAAAGCCTATACTTATTTGATAAATACATTAACTATTTAGTACCTGGATTAAAGTTCAACATTGAAATTGGTAAAAATGAGATCTCCTTTCTTGATATTCTTCTTAAATTGAACAATGGGCAGATCACTACTGACTTATATGTGAAACCCACAGATCGCAATCAATTGCTACATTTTAATAGCTTTCACCCCCCAAACGTTTTTTCATCCATCCCAAAAAGTCAGATGATGAGGGTGCAGCGGATCGTGAGTGACCCGCTGTGCCGTGATCAGAGACTTGATGAAATAAAAAACAAACTTATTAGTAGAAGATATCCGCAAGCTTTAGTTAATATCGATCATCCTAATATGGATAGTAATCGATCACCCCGAAAAGAAAAGAAGAGAATCCCCTTTATTATGCAGTACCATCCCTTCTCCAACAAAATTAATCAAATTATCAAAAGACATTGGAATCTTTTAAGATCCAGTTACCCCATGGTACAGGAATTCTGGAATCCACCCATGTCCTCCTATAGAAAAGGTAGAACGATACGAGATCGATTGATTAAATCTGATCAACCTGTGGCTGCAGCAGCCAAACTAACCTTCCTGGGACCTAAAAATCTGGGATCGTATCCCTGCTTGTCATGCATACAATGTAACTCTATGATTAAAGGTAAATACTTTACACATCCACATAGGGGTTTCAACATCCCCATACGGGGTTACTACACATGCCAATCTTCATATGTAATTTACGCCATAAAGTGCCCATGCGGTTTAGTCTATGTAGGGGAGACTACACAAAAAATCAAAGATAGGATAGCGAGACACAAATACTCAATACGAGATAAATTAACCCAATTACCGCTGGCGAGACACTTTTTGGAATTTGGCCACAATGTATCACAACTAAAGTATATGGTCCTAGAAGGTATTGAGAAAAATAGGAGAGGGGGCAACCGTGAATTGATTCTAAGAAAAAGAGAAGTATACTGGATACATTTTTTGAATACAATTGCTCCATATGGCTTAAATGTTGATTTGGATCTTTATTTATTTGTTTAACTGTTGGAATAAGTATATGAAAGTAGCCAGATAAAATAACTTCATGATGGGGATATCTTTTTTGTTTTTTCTTTTTGTTTTTGTATTTACTCATGAATGCAACATTTCCCTGCGTTTTTATAGGTATTTCAAATATTCTATAATGAGAATGAAGAGAATGAGAGATTTGACACCTGTTGCTTATCCTTGTTTTAATGGCATGTTATAGATAAATATATGCATATATAGATGTTAAATGGTATGCGATTTGAACTAATTAGCCATATTGATTCCATATGTGAAGTACTTCACTTAACCTGTATTTAAATGAATGATTGGATTGAAACCCTCAGATGTGCTTCAATGGATCTTAGGAAGGGCGTAAGCTGACTAGCCCGAGACGTAATCCATCCATCCATCCATATCTGAATCTACCTGTGTCTGAAACTGTGTAGGCATTTCGTGCCTGTGTTTTTGGATTATACTTGCTTTGTAAATCCCTACTGAACAATTTGAGAAATAAAGCAAAGAAATTTTTAAGTGCAGCAACCTCTTGGACTCTTTTTCTATATACAAGGTCGGTGGGAAGACCTGATTGCTGGCACTAAATCGTAAGCAGAGTGCGGTTCTCCTCCACAAGTGAATATATATATATATATATGTATATGTATATATATATATATATATATATATATATATATATATATATATATATATATATACACATTTTGTTGCCATGACAGAGGCGCGAATCGATCATGCCGCTATAGCGACTGACTGCGAATCGGACTCTGGAGCATGTACTGAAATGTGGCCAATACCTGGGGTACGCCGAGACGAATCGGTGCATTTCCATTCGACTGAATTCGTAACGGAGCGTGATATGTGGCATGATAACCATGACAGAGGTACGAATCGGTGAGTCGCAAGCGACTGATAATGACGTGACTCTGGAGCATGTACTGAAATGAGGCTGTAACTACTGGGGCACACCGGAGCGAATCGGTGCATCTTTAGATGCGACTGGATTCGAATCGGAGCACGGTACATGACTGAAATGAAAGAAATGATTCGAAATGGTTTGAAATGTTAGAAATGTATTTAGAAATGTTCAAAAATGAGAAATGATTGGTATCGAAGTGACGTGGTTCGATAATCAATTGCGAATCGCTACGGCTGTTTGCTGATGCCTGGTAATAATTTAGACATGCTAGAAATGAAGCGACGTCTATGTCGCAGTGGTTTTTTCAGATAACGAGAAATGGTAACATAACGAAAGTGCGAGTGGTATGCATTGCGGTTACGTTTGAGAAATTGCGAGTGACTCGTAAGTTTGATATCACGGTTTAGTGACATGATATCTAACAATGCGTAAAAAACAAAGTCTGACGGGACCCTACCTGCGACAGCCAAGCCAGACGCGCGGTACGAACTACGAATCGGTAACACGGACTTTGAAACTCTCGAGCACGGAATTTGCGAAAACGGGAACTTGCGAGACAAGAACTAGCGGACGCTGGCATTCGAATCGTCGGCCTAGTGACGTATATCGCGCACAGGAAACCGACAAGCACCACAGGTGAGCGGGCTGCTTAAATACCCCCCGGGCTCCTCCCATAAATTCAGGCCACCATACTGGCCTTCCTACATATATATATATATATATATCTGTGTATGTATATATATATATGTGTGTGTGTGTGTGTATGTATATATATATATATATATATATATGTATGTGTGTGTATATATATATATATATATAATAAACTTCAGGTGGGTTACCCTCTTTTCTTAGATCCTGTCCGATCAAGGCACCGTCAAGGTGGACTCCCAACCTTCCACCATAAATGGATAGAAAAGAGACGTGGACCGATGCCTGATGCAAAAAAGTGTCATTTACTGAAGATATTTCAATTAGTACATGCAAGCCACTGTACAGTTCCGAGCGCACATCGCTCTTCGTCAGGCTATTCTGGCTGTGTGTGAAAAGCCAAAACACAGATTTCCTCTTATCCACACCCAGTCTGCCTCACACATGTGTATCTACTTAATTACTAAAAAACAGATAAACAACCACCTATTAAGATAATTAACCCTTATTGTTTCAACAAAACAAGTGAAAAAAATCTCCTAACCTTCAATATACATTCTACTATATACATTAGTCATACTAATATACACATTTCTCTCTCATCTTCCATCATTATGATATTGAGTGGCAAGTGAGCTCTTTTGAATATGCATCTCATACAACATATTAGTAATGACATTCTTGATCGTATCTCAGATCTCATCGAAGATTCCAGTTAGTATTCTTTTATTTCACATTCCCAACAGGAATTCCTTCCAGACAATCTACGGGAGTATAATACATATAAAACATGACTATGATCCCCATGTGTCAATTGTCATATCCTATACAAATAAGTATAAATCATAGTCCTTGTTCATACCATCGGGATGCAAGGACTGTAATTTATTGATCCACCAGACCTCACGTCTCTTAAGTTTTAAAATCCTGTCCCCCCCTCTTTTATCACGGGGAATATCTTCCAATATCATAAATCTTAAGTCAGTGTCCCTGTGTCCCATCTCGGTAAAATGACGCGACACAGGGAGACCCGACTGGGGATGTCGAATTGTACTACGATGCTGTGCAATACGATCTTTTATCCTCTGGGTTGTCTCGCCTACGTAAATCAAATTACAGGGGCATATAAGAATGTAAATAACATAAGATGACTGGCAAGTATAGAAACCATTTATTGTTATCCTAGTCTTTGTTACAGGATGATCGAAATGATTGCCTTTGAGCATCAGATTGCATTGAACGCAACCAAGACAAGGATAACAGCCCTTCTTTTTCCTACCGAGAAAAGTAACCCTTCTCTCATCCTGATTTTCCGGTTTAAATTCAGATCGTACCAGAAAATCACGTAGGGTTTTATTACGCCGATAAGCCTTCATGGGAATCTGTTGGAATTCTTCTATCTGTGGGTATGATCGTCTTAGGATCGTCCAATGCTTTCTTAATACATTAAATATTTTATCACTATAGCTATTGAATTGGAAGACAAATGGGATCCTAGGTCTGTCAGGATGATATTTTTTATTATGTTGACAAATATCAGATGCTTGTAGGATTCTATTTAGTTCCCGTCTGATCAGGCCCTCCGGATAACCCCGCTCCTTAAACTTACAGCACATCTCGTCCAATCTCTGATCTCTTATTGTAATGTCACTCACGATACGTGTAACTCTAAGCAATTGGCTTCTAACAATGGATCCAAACACACGAGGGGGATGGTAACTGTCATACCTGAGTAACTGATTCCTATCCGTAGGCTTGGTGTATATATCCGTTTCAATCAAACCTTGCTTGATATATACCCGTGTATCTAAAAAGGGGACAGAGTCCCCGCCAATATGTATCTGAAACTGGATGTTGGATGAAAAACTATTAATGGTTTCATTAAAGGCTTCAAGAGATTCAATGCTGCCCCGCCATATAGCAAAAACGTCATCTATGTACCGCCACCAGGTGGCTCAATGTTCCCGAAAACTTTCATTAGTAAAAATGTTTCTCTGTTCAAAATCATGCATAAAAGAACATGCATATGGCGGGGCAACATTGGAGCCCATAGCAACCCCCGTGAGTTGTACATAGAACTGGTCCCTAAAAAGAAAGTAATTGTTATGCAAAATTAGATTAAACAATTTTTCAAAAAAGAAGATCTGTGCCTCAGAGTATTCCCGACTTTCCCTAATCAGGTTGATCGCTGCTTTAATACCAGCTTCGTGTGGAATAGACGTGTACAAGCTAGTTACATCCCAAGTAACAAGAATAAAATCCTCATTGATAGGTGGTAAGCCCCTAATTTTGGAGAGAAAGTCACCAGAGTCCTTGATAAAGGATGGAGTATTTTTCACCAACGGCGATAGCACTCTATCCAATAGCTTAGCTGTGGGTACAAAAATCGAATCATTCCCTGATACAATCGGGCGTCCTGGTGGGTACTGTTTATCCTTATGGATCTTGGGCAGTGTGTATAGCACCGGAACACGGGTATGTGATGGTAACAAAAAATCTTGAAGGTCATGCGAAATGAGTCCTTCCTTAAATGCTGGCTTGACAATACTTTCTAAAGTCTTTTTAATACCCCATGTGGGGTCAGAGTGTAAGGGTTTTTATACTGTGTCATCATCCAGTTTGGCGCTTAATTTCATTTTCATATGCCTGAGGTTCCATAATAACCACCGAACCCCCTTTATCCGCGGGCTTACAAATGATATCTCTCCGCTTGGTTAACTCTCGCAGGGCTAATTTTTCATGAGGAGACAAATTATTAGGTACATGATCTTTAAAATCTACTTGTTGAATCAGACGTTTAATGTCTCGGGTAACTTCTTGTACAAACATTTCAACCGGTACATAGGTAGTGGGGGGAACAGATTTAGATTTCGTTATCAGTCCCAAGGATTTATTATCCAACCTCCCTTCAGTTGTTTCATTCTGAATAAATGGTTTATGAAGAAAATGAACCTTCCATCTAATATTACGAAAAAGGCGATACAGATCTTGGTCTAACTGGAAAGGATCTAAAGGATCACACATATATATACACTACCGTTCAAAAGTTTGGGGTCACCCAAACAATTTTGTGTTTTCCATGAAAAGTCACACTTATTCACCACCATACGTTGTGAAATGAATAGAAAATAGAGTCAAGACATTGACAAGGTTAGAAATAATGATTTGTATTTGAAATAACATTGTTTTTACATCAAACTTTGCTTTCATCAAAGAATCCTCCTTTTGCAGCAATTACAGCATTGCACACCTTTGGCATTCTAGCTGTTAATTTATTGAGGTAAGCTGGAGAAATTGCACCCCACGCTTCTAGAAGCAGCTCCCACAAGTTGGATTGGTTGGATGGGCACTTCTGGCGTACCATACGGTCAAGCTGCTCCCACAACAGCTCAATGGGGTTCAGATCTGGTGACTGTGCTGGCCACTCCATTACCGATAGAATACCAGCTGCCTGCTTCTGCTGTAAATAGTTCTTGCACAATTTGGAGGTGTGTTTAGGGTCATTGTCCTGTTGTAGGATGAAATTGGCTCCAATCAAGCGCTGTCCACTGGGTATGGCATGGCGTTGCAAAATGGAGTGATAGCCTTCCTTATTCAGAATCCCTTTTACCCTGTACAAAGCTCCCACCTTACCAGCACCAAAGCAACCCCAGACCATCACATTACCTCCACCATGCTTAACAGATGGCGTCAGGCATTCTTCCAGCATCTTTTCATTTGTTCTGCGTCTCACAAACGTTCTTCTTTGTGATCCAAACACCTCAAACTTGGATTCATCCGTCCACAACACTTTTTTCCAGTCTTCCTCTGTCCAATGTCTGTGTTCTTTTGCCCATCTTAATCTTTTTCTTTTATTGGCCAGTCTCAGATATGGCTTTTTCTTTGCCACTCTGCCCTGAAGCCCAAAATCCCGCAGCCGCCTCTTCACTGTAGATGTTGACACTGGTGTTTTGCGGGTACTATTTAATGAAGATGCCAGTTGGGGACCTGTGAGGCGTCTGTTTCTCAAACTAGAGACTCTAATGTGCTTATCTTCTTGCTTAGTTGTGCAACGCGGCCTCCCACTTCTTTATCTACTCTGGTTAGAGCCTGTTTGTGCTGTCCTCTGAAGGGAGTAGTACATACCGTTGTAGGAAATCTTCAATTTCTTTGCAATTTCTCGCATGAAATAGCCTTCATTTCTAAGAACAAGAATAGACTGTCGAGTTTCAGATGAAAGTTCTCTTTTTCTGGCCATTTTGAGCGTTTAATTGACCCCACAAATGTGATGCTCCAGAAACTCAATCTGCTCACAGGAAGGTCAGTTTTGTAGCTTCTGGAAGGAGCTAGACTGTTTTTAGATGTGTGAACATGATTGCACAAGGGTTTGCTAATCATCAATTAGCCTTCTGAGCCAATGAGCAAACACATTGTACCATTAGAACACTGGAGTGATAGTTGCTGGAAATGGGCCTCTATACACCTATGTAGATATTGCACCAAAAACTAGACATTTGCAGTTAGAATAGTCATTTACCACATTAGCAATGTATAGAGTATATTTGTTTAAAGTTAGGACTAGTTTAAAGTTAGCTTCATTGAAAAGTACAGTGCTTTTCCTTCAAAAATAAGGACATTTCAATGTGACCCCAAACTTTTGAACGGTAGTGTATATATATATATATATATATATATATACACACACACACACACATATATATATATACACACACATACATATATATATATATATACACACACACACATATATATATATACATATATATACACACATATATATACACATATATATATATATATATATGTGTGGATATATGTGTATATATATATATGCCGCGTACACACGAGCGGACTTTTCGACCGGACTGGTCCGACCGACCGAATCCGGCGCATAATCCGACCATGTGTGGGCTCCATCGGACCTGCAGCGGACTTTTTCGGTTGAAAATCTGACGGACTTTAGATTTGGAACATGTTTCAAATTTGTCCGACGGACTCGAGTCCGGTCGAAAAATCCGCTCGTCTGTATGCTAGTCCGATGGATGAAAATCAATCAACTTACTTATTTTAGTCCGGTCATACCTCATCACGTACGAATCCGTCGGACTGTGGTGTGATTGTGTGTAGGCAAGTCCGTTCGTTAGAAAGTCCATCGGAAGTCCGTCGAAAGTCCGTCGGAAAGACTGTTGGACCTTTGTTGCCGAAAAGTCCACCCGTGTGTACAGGGCATTAAAAATCTCCATAGGTGACGTTTAAAAATTTCTACAGGTTACCAGTTTTGAGTTTCAGAGGTCTAAGGCTAGAATTATTGCTCATGCTCTAATGATTGCGGCGTGTTCAACACCGTTTTCATATGCGGGCATGACTTACGTATGTGCCAGCTCGACGGGACGGTGCGCTTTAATTTTTTTCTTTTTTTTATTTATTTTACTTTTTATTTTTTATTTTGACACTGTCCTTTTGAAAAAAAAAAATTAGGTTTATGGGTCACTTTTATTCCTATTACAAGGAATCTAAACATCCCTCCCTTGTAATAGAAAAAAAGCATGGCAGCACCTCTTAAATATGAGATCTGGGGTCAAAAAGACCTCAGATCTCATATTTACACTAACATGCAATAAAAATAGAAATAAAAAAAATGAAATGTCATTTGAAAAAAAAAAAAAATCCCCTTTAAGAGCATTGGGTGGAAGTGATGTTTGACGTCGCTTCTACCCTCCAATGCTATGGAGCCGAGGGGCCATCACTTGGCATCCAGGCAGTGAGGGGAGAGGAACCGATCGACTCCGCCGCTACCGATGGCTCTGGTAAGCGGCGGAGACGGCCGGAGCACGTCTGGAGGGGGGCCTCTCTCGCCCCGGATAAAAGTGATCTCATGGCAAATCCGCCGCAGAGACCACTTTTATCTTAAGAATGACAGTCCGCCATTTTTTTTTGTTTTCAAAAGATTTTTATTAGAAATCCTTTGGGTCCTTCGGGTCTGGTATGGATTGGGAGGGGAACCTCAGACCAAAAATTTAAAAAAAAAATGACATGGGGTCCCCTCAAATCCATTCCAGACCCTTACCCGAGTATGCAGCCTGGCAGGTGAAGAAAGGGAGGGGGCAAGTGAGCGTGGCCTCCCCCTCCTGAACCATACCAGGTCGCAGAGCCCCCCTGCCCTAAAGCACTCCTCCTATGTTGAGGGTATGCGGCCTGGTATGGGTCAAGAGGGGGCGCCCACGCCATTTTTTTTTTATTTTGGCATGGGGTTCTCCTCCAAATCCATACCAGGCCCTTCGGGTATGGATCTTGGGAGACCCCACGTCATTGTTTTCTTTTTGCCGGCAATTCTTTTTTTAAATTCTGTTGTCAGCTGATGACTCTGTTTACACACACAGATCCCAGTTCTCGGTGTGTCATGAGCGATCGCGGGAGTCCAAGGCTGCACATACAGGGACCCCAGATAAAGGAGCAAAGGCTCCCACCATGTAATGTCAAACAGCCGGTTAGTAATAGGTCATTGGAGAGTTTATTATGATGCTCATCTGTATAGATAAGCAAATATAAAGAGTTGTTAATATGATGTACAGGTATGCAGAGACATTTAGATTGTAATATAGTCGTAAGCAAGGTACTTGTAGATTAAATCTGGCTAGTATCCAGTTACATATTTCATGATTGAAATAAAAAAAAATCTGCTTCATAGTTCAGCATTCCTTATGCTGACCATACACTATAAGAAAAATGGGACGAAATTCGGTCATTTACACAGTTCGTTCGTTATTCAGCTAGTTAATGGGCACAAAATCAATAATCGTTGGGACATTTTTGAGCCGAAAAAACAAAGGACAAGTTTGGAAATTTTCTGGCGAACGAAAAAATTGAAAGGCTAATGTGTTTCCCATCCGAACTGTCTGTACTAGGTATATATAAAAAAACGAACAAAAAATGCATTGATTTATGTCCACTGAACGATTTATCGGCCATTAAATGATGGCACTATCGTTTGCTCTCACGGCCGAATGTTCGTTTTTCGAAAATGGGTTTGGAACATTTTTCAGATAGTGAATGGCCAACGTTAGTCTCCCCAGTCAGCTCCAGTGCAACCTACTCCCAGTTGTGTGCTGCAGTAATGACCGCACAGGAAGGAGCAGATATACCCAGCTGGAGAGCTTGATGATTCAATTCCCAATTGAATAATAGGGGACAGCTGATAAGGCAAGATGGAAAAGCTGGTGCCTAAATCTGGGCATCCAGCATCCATCATGGATCCCTCGGGGGTGCGGCCACATCCCCCACAAAAAAGAGGGGCTGGGCGGAGCCATATCCCGCGTCATCACGCCACCGCGGGCGCCCTACTGCGCTCCAGGGTGGAACGCAAGCAGTAAGGGGAAATGGCGCTAGACCCCCTGATTTCCTAAGGCCAGAAAGGAAGTCCATCCATGCCCCAAATGGGAGGGGGGATGTGAGATGGACCCACGCGCACCGGGCAGTGCAGAGAGGCCCCAATCCTCCCAGTCCCTCAGCGCCATCCGGGAAAAAAAAAAATAGGTGTGAACGTAGGCTATCCCCCTTCAGTCTATCATGAATGCTGCTGCCAGACTGATCTACCTTACAAACCGTTCACTGTCTGCCACCCCTCTCTGCCAATCCCTTCAGTGGCTTCTGATTTGTCCAGAGAATTACATTCAAAATACTAACAGCGCTCCACCGTGTCCAGGGGTGGACTGTTGTTGCTGTCCTCACTTCCAGAGCCGGTCTATGGGTGTAATGACCTTAGGAACAGTCCACTGCACAGGATCGCTAGCGTGCGAAGATAGCAGGAGCGACGGGGACCGGTCTTGTGTTTGGAGGATCAGGCAAATTAGGTAAGAATATCTCTGCGCTCCTCACCCCTAGACAAAAACGAGCAGTTAACCCATGCATTGCGGGCAGCCCCACTACATGGGAATTTTTTTTCATTTTCCCTGGAATTCTTCTTTACATTTTAGAAGACTCTTGCTAACAGCAAGATCCTGCATAAAAAGTGGTCCATAGTGTATTTCAACTCATATGGGTAGTCAAGTGCTTATGTCCGTATTAAAGTCAAAAGGTTTTTTTACCTTAAAGTGGTGTTTCACCAAAAAAAAAAAAATTAGATGTCAGCAGCTGCAAATACTGCAGCTGCTGACTTTTAAAATAAGGACACTTACCTGTCCCGGGGTCCAGCGATGTCGGCACCCGAGACCGAGCCGTCCCTCGATCCTCGGGTGCTGCCGCCGCCATTCACACTGAGGGAATCAGGAAGCGAAGCGTTGCCGCTTCACTGCCCGGTTCCCTACTGCGCATGCGCGAGTCGCGCTGCGCATCTTCACTGGTCCCCGTTGTGTTGTGGGAACTGTGTATTTCCCACAACACAACGGGGGTGGGCGGGGAGTCTGCGGCTAGCTGCGGCTAGCTGTACCCGGAAGTGGGTGCAGATACCTGTATTATACAGGTATCTGCACCCCCCTCCCCCCTGAAAGGTGCCAATTGTGACACCGGAGGTGGGGAGGAATCCGATGAGCGGAAGTTTCACTTTAGGGTGGAACTCCGCTTTAATACATTCTCTTCATAATACACGGAGCGCTGGGTACAAGACTACATAATACACCGAGTGCTGGGTACAGGACTGAATAATACACAGAGCGCTGGGTACAGGACTGAATAATACACAGAGCGCTAGATACAGGACTACATAATACACAGCGCTGGGTACAGGACTACATAATACACCGAGTGCTGGGTACAGGACTGAATAATACAAAGAGCGATGGGCACAGGATTACATAATACACCGAGCACTGGGCACAGGACTACATAATACACAGAGCGCTGGGCACAGGACTACATAATACACAGAGCGCTGGGCACGGGGCTACATAATACACAGAGCACTGGGCACAGGGCTACATAATACACAGAGTGCTGGGTACAGGACTGAATAATACACAGAGTGCTGGGTAAAGGACTACATAATACACAGAGCGCTGGGTACAGAACTACATAATACACCAAGCACTGGGTATAGAACTATATAATACACAGAGCGCTGGGTACAGGACTACATAATACACAGAGTGCTGGGTACAGGACTACATAATACACAGAGCGCTGGGTACAGGACTACATAATACATAGAGCGCTGGGCACAGGACTACATAATACACAGAGCGCTGGGTACAGGACTACATAATACACCGAGCGCTGGGCACAGGACTACATGATACACAGAGCGCTGGGTACCGGACTACATAATACACCAAGCGCTGGGTACAGGACTACATAATACACCAAGCGCTGGGCACAGGACTACATAATATACAGGAGGGTGTTAGGCATAGAGTGCAGGGTTCAGAGGTTTGCTATGCACAGAGGACACTTCTGCCCCCACATCCATAGCTTACCTCTGCAGCCTTCTTTCACAGATTATCAATGGAAGTGCTGTGCATCCAGTAAAAATAACAACACACTGAATTAAGATCATAAAATGAATAGGTATAGGAAATTATTTCCCAAGAGAACATACTGGAATTTCATTCTAGACCTATCTATTCAGGATTTAGAAATACACCTATTTGAGCATCCAGGTGTGATAACATTATGTGATCCTATGTAACAAGAGAGATTGGTCGACATCTAGTGGCGGTTCAGTAATATTACAGATATGACACAAGCAATTTCTTTTTTTAAGCTGAACTCCAGCCCTTTAGCCCTGGTTCACACTGATGCAGTGAGGGAAATGCCATCATTCCTGTGCGTTTCTCACACAGCATAGCAATCGCACTGTGTTCATACAATCTGCTGCAGGTGTTCAATAACCACTTGCCTACAGGGCACTTTTACCCACTTCCTGCCCAGGCCGATTTTCACCTTTCAGCGCTGTCACACATTGAATGACAATTGCGCGGCCATGCAACACTGTACCCAAATGAATTTTTTTTTCACACAAATACAGCTTTCTTTTGCTGGTATTTAATCACCACTGGGTTTTTTTTATTTTTTGCTAAATAAACAAAAAAAAGACTAAAAAATTTGAATTAAAAAAAAAAACATTTTATATAGTTTGTAATGAATTTTTGCAAACTGGTAATTTTTCTCCTTTGCTCATGTGTGCTTATGAGGCTGCACTGATGGGTACTGATGAGGAGGTACTGGTGGGCACTGATGAGGAGGCACTGATAAGCACTGATTGGTAGCCAGGGTTGCCACCCGTCCGGGATTCACCTGGACAGTAATGGTTTTGAATCCTGTGTCCAGGTATCAGTCCGCCTGAGCCCGTGACACAGACCCGGCTGGGGAGTCTCCTATTATGACTCTGTAATGGGGTTCCCTGTGCAGGTGCCTCCCTCCTTGCCTGCGCTGTCCGGGCCGAGTCTCCAGTGCTGTGTAAGTGGTGGGGTGCCATGTGACACATTGCAGGGCGACTGTGTGCTGTGAGGGGGGAGAGACGTGCCAGTTCCTACTCCATGCAGACACACAGCCCCAGGCTCTTCCCCTCTGCAAGCCGAGCATGTGACCTGTCTGGAGTGCCGTGGCACAGACACAGAGCCAGAGCACAGAGCCTGCCGTGCAAGCTAAGGGGACACCGACCGCTGGGTAAGTGCAGAGCTGAGGGCCCTTCCTTTCCTCACCATAAGTCTTTACTTTCCTGCAGTTCACAGTCCACAAGCTCTCCAGGGTGGGACTTGTCAAGCTGGTCTTTCCAGGGACATGGCTGCTGATTGAAGATCGCAGTCTAATACCCCCTGCAGTCCCATCCTGGCATAATTACTTCTTTGTCCTGTGCTCACTCAGTAGCCTTTATCTGATATCTTCTCTATTTGTGGGGTGCTTGTGGATTGCTTTGATTTTTTTTTGGTAATTAAAAGGTGCTTAAAAGGGTTGTACAAAAGATCCATTTGCTAAAGGTACAATTTCATCACTTTATAATCAATTATATGGAGTAGCAAATCTTAATAGACCCTCTTACGTTCAGAGGTGGGAGGAGGACCTGGGACGAACTTTAGAAGACACGGACTGGTCTAACATATGGCTCACATCTAAGTCATCTTCACCCAAAATCTTAGCACTGGAGACAAATTATAAAGTCCTAACTCGCTGGTACCTTGTACCCGCTAGAGTGGCAAAATATTCACCTAATACCTCAGCTCTTTGTTTTCGAGGATGCCCAGAAATTTACACATATGGTGGACGTGCCCAGTAATCCAAACCTTCTGGAAGGAAGTCTTCGTGATTGCATCTAAAATATTTAAAAAAATAATACAACCAGATCCATATTTAACTTTACTTAATCTAAAACCGGAATGGTTAACACTCTCTCAATTCAAACTTATGATCCAACTAATAACGGCTGCAAAACAAACAGTGGCCAAGGCATGGAAATCTCCTACATTGGTACTAGCAGAAACAATTCACAGAATGAATAATACAATGTCCCATGCTAAGATGGTAGCCATCGATCAAAATCAAATTCCAAAATTTGAAAAACTTTGGCATCCTTGGATAAAACAACAGTTCCTGTCAAACTTCAATGACTCTGTCCTGTTGCCATGGTAACAGATTAAATGACTTACAGAGACACCCATTCTAAGGCTTCAAAGAGAACTAAAAAGAATAATAAACTGACGAGCGGGACAACCTTGTGGACCATACCTCTACCTTTCAACCCTTTTTCTTCTTTCTCTTTCCTTTTCTCCACCTTACGATTAAAGCTCATTATCAGAATTTATTTGACCTATATACACTCTACTTGTAAACAATATGTATAGTAGGTATAAATCATTTAAATACCTACAAAAGTAACTAAGGAAATGATATATATCTTTAATTTAGGTTTACGTGAACCCGATGTTTAATATTTGAAATTCCATGATATTTACCTATATAAACCCTACTGTAAAACAATGAGCTTACTTTATAGATCCTTGTAAACTTACTTTATGTATCTTTATAACATTGTATACTCAAACTTCTTTTGACAAGGAAAAAGGGTTGTAGACGGCACAGTGCCGCTTTGTGAACAGTTTGGATGGGGTTGGGATCAGTAGAGCTGATTCAGGTTTTTTGGATGGAGGTACACTGCCCTACTGACACCGTCCACTGCCCTACTGACACCGTCCACTGCCCTACTGACACCGTCCACTGCCCTACTGACACCGTCCACTGCCCTACTGACACCGTCCACTGCTCTACTGACACCGTCCACTGCTCTACTGACACCGTCCACTGCCCTACGGACATCGTCCACTGTCTAACTGACACTGTCCTCTGCTGACACCGTCCATTGCCATACTAACTGACAGTGTCCACTTTTAAGGTAGGCTAGATTCATAATTTAACTGTGACATTTCTTTTATAAATCTAACCATATTTTATGAGCACACAAATTCTTTTGTTTTATTTAACCATGCCCCTTTAACTCCCCCCCTCCACTGTTAACACAGTTTGGCCACAGCCACTGTTCACTTCAGCACGCTATGCTCGCCTCCTTACTACTCTCCTAGGGTAACTCAAAGGTGTCCCATGTCTCTTACAATCCTATAGCGTGTACTACAAAATAATTGCCATGCGCCGCTAAAGTGTTCGGGTTTGGCTTGAAGAAAAGGTGGCAATCCTATTGGTAGCACTGGTGGCCACTGTTGGGACTGCCCTGATTATCAGTGTAGATGGCCCTTTTACACAAGCATGAGGAAAGGAATGCCGATAAACGGCTTGTGTTTAAATTGTGATCAGCTATGATTGGACACAGCTGATCACGTAGTGAAAGGCTGCTGTGATTGGTCCTTTACCTCGATCTGTGATCAGCTGTGTCCTAATGACACAGCGATTACAGAGCACGCCACAGTGAACACAATCATGGGAGGATGTCATATGATTCCCTCCCAGAACTGGCTGGCTATGCTGTAGCCGTTATTCGGCTATAGCTTAGTGGGGAAGTGGTTAAAAGTTAACACAACCCCAAAAGCAGGTCACAAAGCGCAGTGCGTTTGCCTGAACCAGATCACATCACCAGATTTTAGTGATGAAAACGGTATCATTAGCAGTATTCAGCATGGATTCATGAAGAATTGTTCTTGCCAAACCAATCTATTAACCTTCTATGAGGAGGTGAGTTGCCATCTAGATAAAGGAAGGCCCGTAGACGTGGTGTATCTGGATTTTGCAAAAGCATCTGACACAGTTCCCCATAAACGTTTACTGTACAAAGTAAGGTCTGTTGGCATGGACCATAGGGTGAGTGCATGGATTGAAAACTGGCTTCAAGGACGAGTTCAGAGGGTGGTGATAAATGGGGAATACTCGGAATGGTCAGGGGTGATAAGAGGGGTCCCCCAGGGTTCTGTGCTGGGACCAATCATATTTAATTTATTTATAAACAACCTGGAGGATGGAGTAAACAGTTCAATCTCTGCATTTGCGGACGATACTAAGCTCAGCAGGGCAATAACGTCTCTGCAGGATGTGGAAACCTTGCAAGAAGATCCAAACAAATGAATAGGGTGGGCAACTACATGGCAAATGAGGTTTAATGTGGAAAAATGTAAAATAATGCATTTGGGTGGCAAAAATATGAATGCAATCTATTCACTATGGGAGAACCTCTGGGGGAATCTAGGATGGAAAAGGACCTGGGGGTCCTAGTAGATGATAGGCTCAGCAATGGCATGCAATGCCAAGCTGCTGCTAACAAAGCAAACAGAATATTGGCATGCATTAAAAAGGGGATTAACTTTCAGGGATAAAGCGAAAATTCTTCCACTCTACAAGACTCTGGTCTGGCCTCACCTGGAGTATGCTATCCAGTTCTGGGCACCAGTCCTCAGGAAGGATGTACTGGAAATGGAGCGAGTACAGAGAAGGGCAACAAAGCTAATAATGGGTCTGGAGGATATTAGTTATGAAGAAAGGTTGCGAGCACTGAACTTATTCTCTCTGGAGAAGAGACGCTTGAGAGGGGATATGATTTCAATTTACAGATACCATACTGGTGACCCCACAATGGGGATAAAAGTTTTCTTTAGAAGAGAGTTTAATAAGACATGTGGCCACTCATTAAATTTAAAAGAAAAGAGGTTTAACCTTAAACTGCATAGAGGGTTCTTTACTGTAATGCCGCGTACACGCGATCGGACATTCCGACAACAAAATCCTGGATTTATTTCCGACGGATGTTGGCTCAAACTTGTCTTGCATACACACGGTCGCACAAATGTTGTTGGAAATTCCGATCGTCAAGAATGCGCTGACATACAACACGTACGACAGAACTATAAAGAGGAAGTTCAATAGCCAGTGCGCCACCCTTTGGGCTCCTGCTAATCTCGTGTTTATCTCGTGTTAGTAGAAGTTTGGTGAGAGACGATTCACCTTTCAGCCTTGTGCTTTTCAGATCGTTACTGCTCTTCAGTTTGTGCTTGTGGGTTCGTATCTGGTTTTAAGTGCGTGTAGTCAGTTCGCATCTGGTTTTCAGTGCATATTTTTATAGTACGGATTTGATTTTCAGTGTGTTCTTGTCCGCTTGTTTCTGATTTTCAGCTTGCTCTTCTCAGGCCTTTTTGATTTTCAGTGCGTTCTGTTAGTTCGTCCATGAACAGGGCGGGGAGGAGTTCATGGAAGAAGAATTGGTTGCTCCAGCGTGACCAATTCTCTCATATGCCTTTGTTGCGGGAGATCCGTGAGAATAATCCTGATGATTTCAGGAATTATCTCTGGATGACGGACTTCATTTTTCACTGTTTGTTGGCTTTGCTATCCCCTTATATTACGAAGCAGGACACCTGCATGCGGCAAGCCATCACTCCTGAACAGAGGCTAGTCGCCACGTTGCGGTAATTGGCGACGGGGAGAGGTCTGCAGGACATCAAGTTCTCTACAGGCATCTCCCCCCAGGCTCTGGGGATCATTATTCCAGAGACCTGTTCTGCCATCATTCAGGTCCTGCAGAAGGACTATATTAAAGGTAAGATTTCTCCTTTAACATCACATTATATGTATTTAATGTTTGCTAATGTACTGTATTTATTTCATCATTCCATAATTACCATGATTGTAATATGCTGTGAATGTCCCCTTTGTCCTCATACATGCTGGAAGTTTTTAAAGTTCCTTTTTTGTCCTTCATGCATATTTGCCTTCACTAACCTCCCCAGCATGCTATCCTGGGCCCATACACACCTAGCCTAGTCACTTAACAATGTATTTTGTCAGCTCCATCATAGTGCTTTACCCTAAACACCCCCTAAAATGTGTACAAATGTTATTTGTGTCCTTAAATTCAGGCAGAGTGCCAGGGGCTTTTTTGGGGGGGTCCCAAAATCATTTAGTACTATACCTCGCTGACACGTACCTCGTATGTGAGCCTGACGTGCAGAGGGAGACCTCTCGTACAGCCCTGGTTCCCAGATCACTGGAGTTGAGGACAGTGACCGTAGGAGCACAGTGGGGTATGAGTGCCTGGTGGATTCTCTGGAACCGGAGATGATGTCCACTGGGGGGGCACTGGAGCTGGCTGGAGTACTGGGTGCAGGTAAGCTGGATGCAGGTCAGCAGGGTGCCGGTGAGCTGGATGCAGGTCAGCAGGCTGCAGGTATGCTGGATGCAGGTCAGCTGGATGCAGGTCAGCTGGATGCAGGTGCGCTAAGGAGCAGCAAATGCATGTTGGGTGCGCATAGCAGGCAGAAGCAAGGTCAGACAAGCCGGGTCATACACAGCGGATCAGTTCAACAGAATCGGCAGGCAAGGAATGGTCAAGTTCAGGCTGGTTCTGATAGCAGGAGATCAGGCAGGCAAGCAAACAGGATCAGGGTCAAGGAAAGCCAAGGTTCAGGATTGGAGACAGCAGCGTAGTCGGAGAGCCAGGTCAGAAGGTGATCAGATGCAGATTACAGGAACAGGTCACAGGTGAAGCTGCAGATCAAACAGCAAGAGCTGAACGGTGGAAGCCCCTCTTAAAGGCCACTGGGCGCCAAAGCCGCATTACTGTGCGCACACACGATCTCCGCGATCGGCGCACGCCTGTTCGTTACTGGGGACCTGTTGGCGGGGATGCGCCTGAGCCCTGTTGCAGGTCTGGAAGTAGTGTGTCCATGACATTGCCCCCCCTTAAGGGCAACCTCCGGGTGCCCAAAAGAGCTCTTTTCTGTGGATGTCTGTGGAAGAAGGCCTGGATCAGTTCTTGGGCATGCACATTTTGCTTAGGTTCCTATGAGTTCTCCTCTGGTCTATACCCCTTCCACTTGATTAAAAATTGAAGTTGGTTACCTCTCCTCCTGCAGTCTTTGACAGCCTCCACTTCATACTCCTCGTTATTAATAATAACGGGTGCCGGTGGCCCCCGCTCCTATGTCCGGGAAAGGGTCAGGTACTGTGGGTTTAAGCAGAGACACGTGAAACACTGGGTGCACTTTGAGCGACTCAGGCAAGGTAAGTTCATAGGAGACTTCATTCAATTTCCTTTTAACTGGGAAAGGGCCAATGAATTTGGGTGCCAGCTTTTTTGAAGGGCAAGCCATCTTGAGGTTGGTGGTAGATAACCACACCTGATCACCTGGTTGGAGACGTAATTCACCTCTTCTGTTCCTGTCATAAAGCCTCTTGTTGGTTGCCTGCGCTTTGGTCATAGCTTCTTGCAACAACTTGTTGTTGCGACCCAGGACCTCAACAGTGCTTTGTACTGCTGGAACTGGAGATTCCGGGATAATGTTAGGCAGGAAGACAGGATGGAACCCATAGTTTGCAAAGAATGGTGACTGACCTGTGGCTGAATGGCTGGCATTGTTGAAAGCGAATTCCACTAGAGGCAAAAGTGCTACCCAATCATCCTGGACAAACGAGGTAAAGCAACGGATGTACTGTTCGAGGGTTTGGTTCGTCCTCTCAGTTTGTCCGTTAGTCTGGGGGTGGAAAGCAGATGACATGGAAAGTTCAATTTTCAGGATTTGGCATAGTGACCTCCAGAAGCGGGAGGTGAACTGGACTCCCCTGTCAGATACAATGTTGGTTGGTCCCCCGAGCAGCCTTACGATCTCCTTGACGAACACCTGGGCGGTTTCCAAAGCAGACGGCGTACTCTTTAGGGGTATAAAGTGGGCCATCTTAGACAAACGGTCAACCACTACAAAGATAGCTGTATGTCCTTCAGAAGGGGGTAGTTCCACTACAAAGTCCAAGGCAATCATGCTCCAGGGTCTGTCAGGAATTGGTAGTGGTCTGAGGAGACCCCAGGACTTGGTCCTGGCAGACTTGCTTTGGGTACAGATGACACATGACTTGACATAGTCCTTGCAATCTTCCTCAAGCTTCGGCCACCAAAACATGCGCTGGATTAGTCCAAGAGTCTTGTGAACACCAAAATGTCCGGCCAGTGGGTGGTTGTGACACAGGCTCAGTACTTCTGTCCGGCAACTTTCTGGCACAAAAATTTTGCTGTCCTTCAAAAGCATCCCATCCCTGGGTATCAAGGTTGATCCTGGAGGACCGGACACCCCCTCTGAGGCTTGTTTTAGACCGGACATCAGGTCTGTCTGGAAAAGCAGAAAGTTGCCCTTAGATAAAATGGTGTCTGGGACTGAAGTTTCCTTGGGGTCATCGTACATCTGTTCTTTGATCCTGGCCGGTAGGTGATGTGAAATGAAAATCTGGAAAAGAAGAACGCCCATCATGGTTGGAGCGGCTTCAAACATTTGGCAGTTTGTGAATATACCAGATTTTTATGATCCGTGTACATAAGTATGGGATGTGCAGCTCCCTCTAGCAGATAACGCCATTCTTCGAGCGTGGCTTTAATGGCCAGAAGTTCACGGTCACCTACACCTTAATTCTTATCGGCAGGCGAAAGCTTCCGGAAGAAAGCTATGGGGTGCATGAGATCCTTGAGTCCTTGACGCTGAGAAATAACTGCCCCCACGGCTGTTTCTGAGGCATCAACCTCGAGTAGGTAATGAAGAGAGGAATCCGGATGGCTCAAGATGGGGGCAGAGGTAAAAAGTCCCTTTAGGGTAGAAAAGGCGGCTTGAGCCTGGGGATTCCACTGGAATCGCACATTTTGTCTTGTTAGCTGGGGAGATCGGGGAGATAATTGCAGAAAATCCTTTGATAACCCTTCTGTAAAAATTGGCGAAACGTTGCACCCCCTTCTTATCCGAGGGTGCAGGCCAGTCCAGGACAGCTGTAACCTTTTGTGGGTCCATCTTGAACCCCTCTGTGGAAATTACCATGCCCAGGAATTGGATACTCTGCCGCTCAAACTCGCATTTTTCTGGTTTGGCATATAGCCCATGCAGAGTACCATCTTGACGTGTTTCCAGTGCTGATCCAAGGATGAGGAAACCATCAGGATATCGTCTAAGTAGGCTATGACGAAGATGTCCAGATAGTCTCTGAAGATATCATTTATCAGGTGCTGGAATGTGGCAGGGGCCCCAGAAGGATTTACCCCCTTCCTGACCAGAGCCCTTTTTATAAATTGGTACTGCGTCGCTTTAATTGCTAATTGCGCGGTCATGCAAGGCTGTACCCAACAAAATTTGCGTCCTTTTCTCCCCACAAATAAAGCTTTCTTTGGATGGTATTTGATCACCACTGCGGTTTTTATTTTTTGCGCTATAAAATGGAAAAAAGACCGAAAATTTTGAGAAAAAAAAATATTTTCTACCTTTTGTTATAAAAAAAAAAAAAAAATCCAATAAACTCAATTTTAGATACACATTTAGGCCAAAATGTATTTGGTAAAAAAAAAAGTCAATAAGCGTATATTTATTGGTTTGCGCAAAAGTTATAGCGTCTACAAACTAGGGTACATTTTCTGGAATTTACACAGCTTTTAGTTTATGACTGCCTATGTAATTTCTTGAGGTGCGAAAATGGCAGGGCAGTACAAAACACCCCCAAATGACCCCAATTTGGAAAGTAGACACCCCAAGGAAATAGCTGAGAGGCATGTTGAGCCCATTGAATATTATTTTTTTTTTTTTTGTCCCAAGTGATATGACAAAAAAAAAAAAAAATTACAAAAAGTTATCAGAAAGACAAGAAAAATGTATTTTTTTTTTCTTTTTTCAAAACTTTGTGACAAAAAGTGAGGTCTGCAAAATACTCACTATACCCCTCAGCAAATAGCTTGGGGTGTCTACTTTCCAAAAAAATGGAAGTGCCACCTGGGCATTCCATGGCCTCCGAAACTGTGATAGGGCATACATTTTTTATTTCACTCTTCACTGCCTTAGAAAGCCTGAAGGCGGTGCTTGGTTTTCAGGGTCCCGTACGCGGCTAGGCTCCCAAAAAGTCTCACACATGTGGTATCCCCATACTCAGGAGAAGCAACAGAATGTATTTTGGGGTGTAATTTCACACATTCCCATGGCATGTTTGAGCAATATATCATTTAGTGACAACTTTGTGCAAAAAAAAAATTGTCTTTTTTCCCACAACTTGTGTCACAATATAAATTTTCCATGGACTCGACATGCCTCTCAGCAAATAGCTTGGGGTGTCTACTTTCCAAAATGGGGTCATTTGGGGAGGGGGTTTGAACTATCCTGGCATTTTATGCACAACATTTAGAAACTTATGTCACACACCACCCACTCTAACCACTTGAAGACAAAGAACTTTCTGACACTTTGTTTACATGAAAAAAAAAAAATTTTCTGCAAAAAAAATTACTTTGAACCCCCAAACATTATATATATTTTTAAAGCAAATGCCCTACAGATTAAAATAGTGGGTGTTTCATTTTTGTTTTTTTATCACACAGTATTTGCGCAGCGATTTTTCAAACGCTTTTTTTTTGGGAAAAAACACATTTTTTTAAATTGTAATGCACCAAAACACACTATATTGCCCAAATGTTTGATGAAATAAAAAGACGATCTTAGGCCGAGTACATGGATACCAAACATGACATGTTTTAAAACTGCACACAAACGTGCAGTGGCAACAAACTGAATACATCTTTAAAAGCCTTTACAGGTTACAACTTTAGATTTACAGAGGTCTACTGCTAAAATTACTGCGCTCAATCTGACCTTCACGGTGATACCTCACATGCATGGTGCAATTGCTGTTTACATTTGACGCCAGACCGACGCTTGCGGTCCCCTTTGCGCGAGAGCAGGGGGGCACAGGGGTGCTTTTTTTTTTTTTTTCTTTATCCTATTTTTAAACTGTTCCGGTCTTCTTTTTTTTTTTTAATCATTTTTATTGTTATCTCAGGGAATGTAACTACCCCCTATGAAAGCAATAGGTAGTGACAGGTACTCTTTTTAAAAAAAAAATAAAAATAAAAAAAAAAGTGGGGTCTATTAGACCATAGATCTCTCCTCTGCCCTCAAAGCATCTGATCACACCAAGATAGTGTGTTAGTGTGTGTGTGAGTGTGTTAGTGTGTGTGTGAGTGTGTTAGTGTGTGAGTGTGTTAGTGTGTGAGTGTGTTAGTGTGTGAGTGTGTTAGTGTGTGAGTGTGTTAGTGTGTGTGTTAGTGTGTGTGTTAGTGTGTGTGTTAGTGTGTGAGTGTGTGAGAGTGTGAGTGTGTGAGAGTGTGAGAGTGTGAGAGTGTGAGAGTGTGAGAGTGTGAGAGTGTGAGAGTGTGAGAGTGTGAGAGTGTGAGAGTGTGAGAGTGTGAGAGTGTGAGAGTGTGAGAGTGTGAGAGTGTGAGAGTGTGAGAGTGTGAGAGTGTGAGAGTGTGAGAGTGTGTGAGAGTGTGAGAGTGTGTGAGAGTGTGAGAGTGTGAGAGTGTGAGAGTGTGAGAGTGTGAGAGTGTGTGAGTGTGAGAGTGTGAGAGTGTGAGAGTGTGAGAGTGTGAGAGTGTGAGAGTGTGAGAGTGTGAGAGTGTGAGAGTGTGAGAGTGTGAGAGTGTGAGAGTGTGAGAGTGTGTGAGTTCCCTCCCACTGCTTGTAAAAGCAGTCTAGAGGCTAATTAGCCTCTAGGATTGCTTTTACATGAAAGCCAACCGCTGGCTGAAAAGAATGATACCAAGATTATACCTAAACCTGCAGGCATCATTCTGGTATAACCACTCAAAGTCCAGCAACATACCAGTACGTTGCTGGTCCTTGTTGGGTATATATTGTAAACTTTTTTTTCATGCAGCCTGTGGGCTGAATGGAAAAAAAAAAAAAAAAAAAAAAAAAAAGATATTGATCGGTGGGTATGCCCACCATTAGAATACATCCCTTCATCCACCCACTTCTAATAATGAGCATACATGTACAGTTTATATATGCCGAAGCATGGGTGGCATCCTCCCGCAAAAGGTAGGAGCAAATCGCTCCTCCATCCACTGCTGCCCCCACGCTTCGGCATATATGCTGAAGTATGTAACTGGTGGTGAAATCACCTCCGACAGCGCTGGAGTCATAGCTTTACGTATCGTGGGAGCAAACGCGGCTGCTGTTAAGATAAATAAAAAATCGGCTCTGCAGCTGAATGGCGTACCTGGAAACAAAATGGTTAATAAAACACAGTAAAGTATAAAAAAATTGCATACCTATAAAGCAAACATGATGAAAACATAATAAAACATTGCAGAATAGAATACAGTAAAAAAAAAAAAAAAAAGAGCAGAACAATAGAGATAACAATAAAACGACAGCTGTTTTTTTAATGTTATATTTTTTTTTCCACACTTTTTTTGTAACCAACTTTTGTAACTGGTACCAGGTTTGGGTCTCTCAAAATGCGATGGCATCTTGGGAGACCCTGTGAACGTGTGTCCTAGTCTGTGCAGTGCTGTACCCTACGCTAATACTCAACTAGTGTATGGTAGCGTTCAAAACATTTACCAATGCAAAGACCAGGATTGTCAGGACAGGAGGGACAAGAATACCTGGTGTCACACCTATATCCACGCCTGCTGCAGACATTTTTTTGGGGGGGCTCGTTGGGTAGGGGTACTCGGGAGGACAAAGAAAATGCCTCTCATGCAGCCGGCTTACTGCATTTGGTTGGGGAAGGTGAGGTGGAGCACCGTCTGGAGACAGAAGGGCTCCGACGATCTCTTCCTGGAATTTAAGGAAGGATCCAGTCCGTCCTGAAGCTCTGTATAGCACATAAGCATTCAGCAAAGCCAATTGAAATAAATAAACAGACACTTTTTTGTACCAGCGTCTGGCCTTACGGGCAACTGGGTACGGCACCAACAACTGGTCGTTGAGGTCCACCCCTCCCATGTTAAGGTTATATTCGTGGACACAGAGGGGTTTCTCCACAACACCAGTAACCGTAGTAATTTGGACCATCGTGTCTGCATGAAGGGAGGCAAGAACGAAAACATTCTTATTATCCCTCCACTTTATAGCGAGCAAATTATTACACTGCAAGCAGGCTCTCTCCCCCAGCCTAAGATGGGAATCTACAAGCCGCTGGGTAAAGCCCCGGCGATTAGGTCACACGGTGCCACATGCTCCAATCTGATGATCAAAAAGGTGACTAAAAAGTGGCACACTCGTGTAATAATTGTCCACAGAAAAGTGGTACCCCTTTCCGAATAAGGGTGACACCAAGTCCCACACAATCTTGCCAGCGCTTCCTATGTAGTCAGGGCAGTTCGTCGGCTCTACGCGACTATCTTTGCCCTTGTAAATCATAAAACTACATGTATAGCCTGTGGCCCTGTCACAGAGCTTATACATCTTGATCCCGTATCTGGCACGCTTGCTGGGAAGGTACTGTTTGAATGACAAGCGGCCAGAAAACTTAATCAGGGGCTCATCAACGCAGACAACTTAATGGGGAGTAAACAAGTCTGCAAAACGTTGGTTGAAGTGGTTTACGAGGGGCCGAATTTTGTAGAGCCGATCGTATCCAGGGTCTCCATGGGGACAACAGAGTTCATTGTTGTTGAAGTGCATGAACTGCAAAATCTGCTCGTATTGTGCCCTGGCCATGGAAGCAGAGAACACAGGCATATGGTGAATTGGGTCAGTGGACCAATATGACCGCAACTCACTCTTTTGTTATGGCCATGAGGAGGGAAAGGCCCAGAAAGATCTTAGAGATTGGAAACCAATTACGGTTTCCAAATTTGGCAAGGGAGGACTGGGGAATAGTGGCGATGTGTTGACCAGCGTACAAATTGCTTTGGTCCACAATAGATCTATAGAGATCTTTGGTGAAAAAAGCGAATAAAAATCCAGTGACGTAAAAATCAACTGTTTCCACCTGAATGCCGGGTTGGCCAGTGAATGGAAGTACGGGTGCTGCAGAAGTGGTGGGTTCCCAATTAGGATTGGCGAATGCAGCAGGAAGAGCACTATGGACACGACCGGCCTGTGTTCATCTTCTTGGTGGCAGCGGGACACTACTTGTGCTTGCCACCTCGCCAGCTTGAACTGCACTTATGAGACTCAGCACGTCACCAAGTGTTACTGCAGTGCTGGATGTACGACCAGGGTGTACTAGGCCGCTGGTGCTTGCCAGTTCACCAGAAGGAATAGCGGCGCTAGTACTGCTCTGCTCCATACGAGAGCCCTGCGGTTCTTGCATTTCAAGGACAGAAGAAGAAGATTGGGGTCTGGTACGCCTGACCTTAGCAGGGACCACAACTCCGTCGTCAAAGCTATCTGTCATGGAGCCGCTGTCATCTACAGGATCGTATTCTGAGCCTGAATCTGACAGATGAGTGACTTCCTCTTCACTATCTGTCATGCTCAGAAACGTGTAGGCCTCTTCACTAGTGTACCTTCGATTTGCCATTTTGGGCAATAAATTTAGTGGTACACTAGTGAGACTCACAGGAAAAAAAAGCTGACTGTTAGCGACTGTATCAAAACACTACCAACAAAAACTGTTAGCGATCGCAGGGATCAGGCCTGACTCTGCAAACGCTGCAGTTGTGTGTTTAGTAAGTGACAGTGATCGATCTATACTGCACTTGGGTGGGCTGGGCTGAGGGGCAAAACGCAGGTGCTAGCAGGTATCTGGGCTGATCTCACTAACACTGCGTTTTTGGGGACCCTAAACTGCTGGGGACGCTAGTATAGATCTGATCAGATATTGATCCGTTCAGATACTACACCACTAAGGGAGGTGTATGGTGCGTGCATGGGCGTTAGCGGTACTGGCGCTAACCTGACTCTGCCTGGGGCAACAGAGACCTTATCTGACCCTAAAACTTAACTTATATCACCGCTGGGCAATTAGGGGGATAAACCTTTATAAAAAAAAAGGTAATAAACAGCGGGTGCCCTGAAACTATAATAAACAAAATAACTAACCAACGTCACCCGTAACAGTTATACGGTGATCTCTGGTGAAAGGGTTAACTAGGGGGCAATCAGGGGGTTAAAACCATTATTAGGTAGTATATGGGGGTCCCTGTCGCTATAAAACACTAACGGCGAACCTATATACTTGCCTCCCTAACTAGCGTCACCTGTGACACCAATATAGCGATCAGAAAAACGATTGCTTAGTGACACTGGCGACGGGGGGGTGATCAAGGGGCTAAAAAAACTTTATTAGGGGGGTACCCTAGATCTAAAGGGGACTAACCCTAACTGCCCTACCACTTATAACTGTCACAAACTGACACCAATGCAAAAAACAAAACAAAAAAAACTGCTATTGGTGTTACTGTGACAGGGGGTACAGGGGGGTGATCGGGGGTGAAAAGTGTGCCTGCGTGTTCTACTGTAAGTGTAGTGTTGGTGCAACTCACATTGATGTCTTCTCTCCTTGGCGCCGGAACAAAAAGACCGGCTCGAGGGGGGATGACATCACTTCCTCTGCCGCTGTTTATATTACAGCAGCAGAGGAAGATTTTCATTCGTTGGAAGCAATCACGAGGGGGTGGCCACGAATGAGTGGCCTCCCCCTCAGCCTGGATCGCTCCCCTAACGAAGCAGACCGCCTCGGGCACCAGGGGGGGGCACAATGCTCCCCCCGCACGCGAGAGGCAGATCACGTACCAGGTACGTGATTTTGCCTGCCCGTGCCATTCTGCCGCTGTATATCTGCATTAGCAGTCGGCAAATGGTTAAAAGAAAACAGCGTGGTAACTTTGAAATATATATTATTTATTTTGTTTAGGGGTTCTAATTAGTTTTCTAGCTACAGAGGACATTACTTTTTGAACCCCATGGGAACATGTGCAACAATTTTAGTTTAGGCGTTTGGATTGTAAAAGACTCAAAGTACCGAAGGCACAACATGAACTTGAAAGATGGGCAACTAACTTTTTCAGAACCCATGAGCAATAACCTCTGAAGTTTGCAAATGAGACCCTCTTACCCTAATGGAAAACTATTATAAATTAAGAATATTTTAGAAGGACAATACAAACTTTGTAATGTGTATGAGGATATACAAAATAGGAATGCACCAGAATGAAAGTACGAAATTAGAAATGTTTACAAGGAAGCACAAAGATTTTAATTGTTTTTTTGATACCCAGACATAGTTCAAATTGCTTTTCAGTCTATGTAATATGACATACTGCACAAATATTGCAAAAATTGATTTACATTTGGTTCAAACGAATGAACAAAAACAGAAAAAAATTTATATTGTGGCTTACTTCCAAAAAAAGGGGGAAAAAAAATGCTGGGTGTCATGTAATCATCTAAGGCCACTGGTGATTACTGTAATACACTTTTCTAGAAGGTAAGAGGGGCAGTAAGATTTTACAAGAACAATGTGCATTTGCAGTAACCAAAATTAAACTGAACACTCATTTTATTTTTTATCATTGATCTGACTACTAAAAAATTGTCTGGGAAGGTTTATCATTCACTTCACTGCCCTACTGAATAAAACATGCAATTTCCAGGGGTCAAGCAGATAGCTGTAAGGAATACCAAGCAGACAGGTTCTAAGAAACACCTTACAAAACTGACCAAGTAATTTTGTAAACATGATCTACATCTCTGTATGCAGGTCACCAAAGCACCAATTTTCTAGGGATAGAATCTTAGCCTTTTTAGACCACACAAAATTAACGTTTCAAAAAAAAAAAAAAAAAAAAAAATTGAGCCTGTATTTTACATTTTCATTGTAAACAGTGTTTTGTACAAGTTGACTGTATTTGGTAAAAAAGATAAAACAAAAAAATTAAAATGTATGAAACAGCAACATTGGGCTTAAGGTCTGCAAGCACTACTGTGCCAGTCTGTCACTGCATAACAGTTAGGTGCTTGCTTGTATTTTAATCACAGACTGCCTGCAAAACTGTATACTTGGAAACAGTATGACCACAGGTCTACAGCCTAGTTTATACAAAGACTCAAAATAGGAAAGTGAAAACTCAATACATTTCAAAAAACCTGTCACTGTCGGTTTGATCATTTTCAACAATTTAATATTCAGAGGTTCAGTTATGTTACTTTTGGCCCAGAATGGAACTTTTAAATTTCCCATGCTCTTTAAAAGAGACCATGAGACGGAAACCAATAAGGGAAGAAAACATACAATATAGTAAGATGCAGTTCTAATACTTTATCGCCTTCAGTAGAAGCAGATACTTGAGCACTTGCGTTGCTATAGCTGCCCATAGGATGATGGTAGTACTGATAAGGATTAGAACTTTTTTTTTGTACACTTTCTTCTCTCCACCGCAGGCTCACAAAGTTCTATATTATCCTTAGAGTTTCCATTCTCTAGACTACATACTGTAAGGCTATATACCAGGGATATGCAATTAGCAGACCTCTAGCTGTTGCAGAACTCCCATGAGGCATAGCAAGACTGACAGCCACAAGCATGACACCCAGAGGCATGATGGGACTTGTAGTTTTGAAACAGCTGGAGGTCCGCTAATTGCATATCCCTGCTATATACACTTGTATGATGACATGCTTAGCATTTTATAGCATGTTGAGTCTTTACCATGACAATAATGCATCAGAGTCACACCACAAGACAGGTTTCTCATGGTGCGACTGATGCATTCTTGATGCATGGTAAAGACTCTACATGCCATAAAATGCTAAGCATGAATTGTAAATAGTTTGGACCAGCTTGATCCAAATTAAACTATTTAAATCACCAAGACATGCAGCTGCTCTCAGCCCTGTATGAACTGTATGTAGCCTCAACTACATATGGTATACAGCGCTATGTTCTGGCAGTGGGATGGAATCTTTCCATCCCACAACTGAAACAAAATTCAAAGTACATCGCAGTGAACGCTGCTCAACCATTCACAGGCAGCTTTGTATATTCTGAATGAACACAAAGCTTCCTCTGATTGGCCAAGTCCAATAGCATGACTTCATCCACTTGTTTCTAAGCCTTGGCTAGAGGATGCTAGGTGTTTATTTGGGAAATACAAAGCTCCCTGTGAATGGCTGAAAAACAGACAGACATCATTTTGTTCTGAGTGTGACAGGAAGTGCCCATTCCACTGCCGAAACAGCACTGTATTACTGTATGTAGCTAGGGCTACATATGTCATACAGTACTGCAATTTGCTGCATATCTTAGTGAAGTAAATGGTTCATTTGGATAAGCTTGTTCCAAATGAACTATACAACTTCACTAAAAGCTGGAGATCAACTTTTAATGTCTGGACAACATGATATACACTTGGTTATGATGCTCCAAACATAGGATATCACAGAAATAGATCTGTAGTTACAGCAAGTGTTAAAGGGTGCATGAATGTCTATAGATCTTAAGATTTCAAATGTTTACAGTTGAAATATATACTGCACCATGGCTAAGCTGCATTTGCCATTCAAAATGACTTTATAACTGTCTTATGTACTTTGAGCTATATAATGTAGAACAAGTCCCGATCCAGGGATGAGCGTACAGCATCCTGATACCTTACAGCAGAATAGAGGACTTAAAACACAAAGTATTAAAAAAAAAAACTAAAAACATAACACACCCTGATAATTTTTTTTTGATTTAAAAACACCTTTAACATTCTCGAAGCAAAATGGGAAGAATCCGCTTAAAAAAAAAAATTGAGATGTTTTGCATGACAACTGATAAGGAAACTTCTGAAAACCGAATAAAAGGTTAAGCAAAAATACAAACATTACATGCAATGAGGTATTTACATAAAAATATGCCTCATATTTAAGCTATCCACAGTAATAAAATCATGTTTGTAAATACAGCAGCTGTTCAAATGTTTTAAACAATTTTACACAATTCCTGACAATAAATATAATTCACTTTTCAAAAATATTTCTTTTCTGTAAAGAAAATTAGGAATTTCAGTCAATTGGTAAGCCATATAGAGAATATGTAGCGCTGCACTGCAATTAAAATGGCATGGGCGGAAATGGGCACCATCGTTCTATACAGAATAGCGCAACTGTCCAACTGTGACAGCCAGTTAAAATATTAAAAATAAATTAAGAAAAAAAGGTGCCCGTAATAAGAGAATTAAAACACAACGCTATTACATTTTATCTTTGTCATACTGAGGTTAAAATAAAGTAACCATTTTTTGTGTCCAATGTTATTTCATTGCTGCTGTTTCATGATGATTAGAGTTGATCTTAACATAAACTTCATTCCACATAGAAGGCATACACCTGGACGGCTTAAATCTCCATCTGTGGCAGTGTGCCATCGCCTTTAGGATTCTTGTTGTGTCCTCTTCTGAGAGGCTTTTCCCTGAGATATGTATTTACTGGAAAGGCTGCCTAGGGAAAAAAAGAAAATGTGTCTCTAGATGCGATTTTATGGCAATGATGGTGGAGGAAATATATGGATGGAAACCATACACAAAGAGATCACGGTCTTTAACAGCAACATTTTTTTAACCTGTTTGCAGCCAGCAACACCTTATGATCTGTGGACTACCAATCACAAAGTTAGGGATGCCATTTTGTTTTAAAGCCCAATTGTAGTTTCCCCCTCAATTATAGAAAAAAAGTTAGGTTTGATCACAAGGAAAGTTTTTTTTTTTTTTTTAAAACCATCTCCAGCTGAAAACTCACTGCTGGCAGAGGCATGCACACTAAAGGCTGTGGTGGTCTTATGTAACAGCGGTTTCTGTACAGTGGATTGACAGGCTACCTGTACTGCCATCAGTACAGCTCTGCAATCAGCAGAGTATGTGTTCTCTGCCAAGTGCAAAACCATAAGGACGACGGGAAGAAAGGGGGGCTGTCAGACCGTTGTACAATGCTGCTCTCGCACAACACATAGTAGTATTTTGTGTATAAACAAGTAGTGGCGGCAAACAAGTACATTTATGTGCAAAATAATGAGTTCAGCTGCCCCCTTTTAAGTGAATATACACCTTATAAATAAATTTCAGAAAATAAAAGGTTTGGCGCCAACTCAAAAAAAACATATCAATTATTTAGTACATAGTAATATTCCACATTTGATCATGGGGAAAAAAAAAAAAAAAAAAAAAAAACTGTCCTCAGGACAAATCCAAACAGTGGAAGAAGTGCAGTGTCAAGTAATCGGTCTCTCTGCTCCACCATCACTCGTGTGAGAAAAAAAAACTCACCAGATATCTAAATAAAATGAGCCTTGTTCCAAAACACCTAAAGTGACGTTATTGTGGGCAAGCGCGCAGCCTTAAAGCAGAGGTTTGCTGAAAAAAAAAAAAATTAAAAGCCAGCAGCTACAAATACTGCAGCTGCTGACTTTTAATACATGGACACTTACCTGTCCAGGGAGCACACGGTGTCGGCAGTCGAAGCCGATCAGTCCTTCGGCTCTCAGCTGCTGCCGCCATCCTCGGTAAGGTAATAAGGAAGTGAAGCCGTGCGGCTTCACTTCCTGGTTCCCTACTGCGCATGCGCGAGCCGCGCTGCGCGTCCTCACAGGTCCCTGCTGTATTCTGTGTCTCACAGAATACAGCGGGGGAGGAGGACAGGGTAGGCGGCGGAAGTGGCGTAGGTCACCGCAATCACCGCGGTGATCTATGCCAGGAAGTGGGAGCAAATACCTGTATTAGACAGGTATCTGCTCCCTCCTCCCCCCTTCAGGTGTTTTGGAACGCACGTCGCAATTTGGAGAAACTGTGGTTTTTTCACTTGGCTGGCTTACGTGTTGGTGCTGACTTAATAAACTTGTTGCTCTATGATATACATTTTGCTTCTCCCAAGCTTCATTGGTATATTAATCTAAGGAGATCTTTGAGCAGAGGATAGTCTTCTTCATATACATAAGGATATCCAAGAAAGTTGTTTGGTACAAGGCTCATCTTAGTTAGATATCTGGTGAGTTTGTATTTCTCTCACATGAGTGATGGTGGAGCACTGCACATCTTATTCCTCTTCCATGGTGTTTGTATTTGTCATGAGGACTTTCTTCTCCATGATCCACTGTATGGATTGAATGTGGATACTATGCACTAAATGATTATTGATAATTTTTTTTTTGAGTTAGCGCCCAACCTTTCATTTTCTGAAATGAACATAGTATTAGTTTGCACATTCCTCCTAGCAATGATGGTTTTCTGCTAGTTTTCCTTCATCTTAGCGGCCACCCCACGTACATTTACTGCAGCAGGGCAGCCGCTCTGTGTCAGATCACGTACCTAGGTACATGATCTGACACTTCTGGGTCTGGGGCGTGTGCGCCGCCAGCAACCCACTCCCGCTGTGATTGGACAAAGCAGGAGCAAATCAGCGGGTCCAGCAGACTCAATGTCCGCTGGGACCCGCCAATCGTTCGGGAGAGAAACAGAATGGTGGTCTGCCTATGTAGACAAGGCAGACCATTGTCAGTAAGGAACTGTAGTGATCCTGTGTTTCTGCAAAGCGGAAACAGATCTCTGCCTTTCCATAGTACAAGCACCTCCCCCACAGTAACCAAGCACATTTTAGGCACACATTTAACCCTTTGATCTCCCCTGATAATCCCTTACCAGCCAGTGTCATTAGTACAGTGACAGTGCATATTTTTAGCACCGATAACTGTATTAGTGTCACTGGTTCCTGAAAAATCGAAACTTCGTCTGATTTGTCCACCGCAATGTCCCAGGTCTGCTATAAGTCGCGGATACTACTAGTAAAAAAAATAAAAAAAATTACATAAATATATCCCATAGTTTGTAGACACTAGAACTTTTGTGCAAACCAATCGTTTATTGGGGTTTTTTTTTCTTACCAAAAATATGTAGCAGAATACATATTGGCCTAAAAAGTTTTGTTTTTTTATAGCACAAAAAAGAAAACTGCAGAGGTGATCAAACACCACCAAAAGAAACCGATTTGTGGGAAAAAAAACAAAAAAACTAATTTGGGTACAACATCGCACAACCACGCAATTGTCAGATAAGGTACCGCAGTGCTGCATTGCAAAAAATGGCCTGGACATGAAGGGGGGTAAACCTTCCAGAGCTGAAGTGGTTAATAAAACATTTACAATAAATTTAACTTGAAGGCATGCTGCAAACTAAAATAATCTTACACAGATGCTAGATTTATTGGAAATTTGATAACTTATCAAGACAAACTAGTTGTCTTTTTGCTCATTACTGCCCCTTTCTGCCCAAAATACTACTGTATGTGATAACTGAGAACACAAATTTAATTTAAAAGAAAAGTAAAGCATTTTTTAAATTTCAGTTTTATACTTACCTAGGTGGATGCAGCATCGGTCCATGGCACCGAGAACTGAGCGATCGAACATCAGCTATGACTTGGTTTTCACAGTTCCCTGAGCAGAGAGCTGCTGACTGTCAGTCACAGCTCTCCGCTCTGCTTCCTCCTCGCTCTATGGAGCGCTGAGCTGTGGAGAGGCAGGGAGCGGCCGCCTCAGCCCCTCAGCAGCTCGATGAGAGGCTGAGACAGGTCAGTCCAGGCACCCGGCAGGTCCAGACTTTCAGTGTCGGGATGATGCGATGCCTGGACTGAAATCCGCGACGTCAGAGCGGACTTCAGCCCGCTCTCTGCTGAACAGGTCACAGGAGTGCAAAACGAACTGCATTCCTGTGAGCTATACGAAAAGTCCAGCCAAACGAGCTATGGCTGGATTTCTCCTTTAAAGAACACCTGACATTCATTTGGTTATATTCAAGTCCAAGATAAGAGGCATAATTTGACATAACGCCATTATATAGCATTGAAAAAAAACACTGCAGCTGTAAGCAACTTCTAAAAATTACTTTTAAAACTGCACAGAAAAATAGTTCATAGTTGGTCATTTGCAGCTAAAGCACCGGGTGCTTTTTGGGATAACCATAGTTTCAACTCACCTGACTGAGGAGTGAAAGACATTTTTTGTTTTTTCCTATCATGTGATGGTACTACCTGAAATGCAATACATACATTATTCTGCAACATATACACAATTAATGAATAAAAACCTAAACATCTACTCTTGGCACAGAAACCACTGCCAGCCCTAGATGCATGTGTGTAGCGTGTGGGCATGAAAGCCTGCCCCCTTTGTCGCTGCAAATACACGTTACTTGGGCGGCAAGAGGTTACAAAGTTATCACATTAAATAGAATAGGAAGGAAGGAACTCGTCACCAAAAGCAGAAAGTGAAGGGAAAATTTTTCCAACTTGTACACAGTTGGGAAGAACATGGCAAAGGTTTAAAACCTTACTTAGGCCTCATGTACACTGTTGCTGCTAAACGGACGTTTAGAAGCAGTTGGGCATTTTTTTCAACTGCTCCTGAACTCTCCTCTAGGTTATCTTATCAGTACATGTACACAGGTTCATTTATAGTCATTTCTAGGAAGTTGAGGCTTTTTTGGAATGCAAAAAGATGGGTTTAGAAGTGAAGTTTAGAGGCATTTCAAGCACCAAATGCTTCTTAAACGCGGTTAAATGCAGTGCCTCATGTTTAGTTTGAGTTTCATTTTTGGCCATTTTGCAAAAAAAAAAAAAAAAGAAGACTAACGCTTCTAAATGCAAACGCGGCATGTAAATGCGGCAAAGATGACATTTTAAACATGGGTTACCATCTGTCAAGTTAAATCGTTCAGGAGAGGTTGTAAAAACGTCCCGTGTACATTAAGCCTAATGGATGGAAACCAAAAAAAAAAAAATTGTTTTGGCTCAATTTCCAGTATAAAAAAAAAAAAACACAAGATGTATATATGTGTTTAATCTGTTGCTGTCCACATAATACATACAGTAAGTGCAGCAGCAAAAAGGGTATGCTTTACCACCCAGACACTGCATATATGCATCCCTGGGTGATGGAGAAATTGCACATTTCATACTTCCTTATTATAGGTTGTCTAGTTGCCTCACAAATAAGAAAGCCTTTAATATCCTGGTTATCGTAGCGGACTCATACCAAAGGAATGTTACTAGAAACGGACCAGATCCTTAAAAGGAAAATTTTGCTTGCAAGGAGAGTTGGCCATTCCTTACACACAACTACAGTTACAAATTTCAAACATTCAGTCTCGTCCTCTGTTTGCTATTATGCATTCGTCTGATCAAAATGGTGACGAAGCGAGACAGCATCTTTAAGTATACTTGTTATATTTTCGGTTATCTGCATCTGTAATTACTTAATAAATGTTGTACTTTAGTATTTGTGTGATCTCTTGACATGGACCCTAATAACATACAAAGTTTGTGCTTACAGCATACAGACCGAGCTGTCAGACAGATCTCACCAATAAACTGTAGCTGGCGGGACTGGCTTTTGATAATGAGACCACTGACAGCCAATTACAGTGGTCACACGACAGCCAATCGTTTCTGCCCCCCATACATGCAGACCCTATTAAAAAGGATGCCGGGGCTGGGCAAGGAGGGGTTAACCAACTGCAATTTGGCTGATTTCCCACTTACCGGGATAAATCGTGTCTGTGGTTTCTGAGGACTGGCTGCAGATGGCGATCCATACAAGATATCAGACTTGGGGCTCCCTGTATTTGAAAATAAATACACAGAAGTCAGAAAAACATTGTAATACAGTAGAATGCTTAACCACTTCTGTACAGTCGCCCATCACATGTGCACTGGCACACCGCTATGCAATCACAGGATCACAATGTAAACAAATTGTTAAGAATGTTTCATTCATAACAGCTGTGCTTCATATTGTGATGCTGTGATTGGCCCACAGCTATTACATGGAACCTGGGACAATCACAGCACCCTGTACCATGTGATAGCTGTGGGCCAATCACAGATCACAACTTATTAATGAAACCAGTTCATGAGTTTAACACATTGCTGTTACAGTAATGATTACTGTAACAGCAAAGAAAAAAAAAATACCTGACACACAAGCCCCCCCCCCCCCCTCCCCAGAGTAGTACAGTGGCTGTTTAGTTGTCCCGTCAAAGGGCTTCATGTTATGAACAGGTTTGAGAAGGGCAGCTGGATAGAGCTCTGTACTTCATTGCTGGAAAGACCTGAATACCTACACATGTGCAAGGACTGCTCACAAGTATTTGTTAGTTGTCAGTTTCTGTAATCCCCCCCTACATGATATGACCTTAAATCTTCTGTTACAAGCAGAAACTCGCCAGCAAAATTGCTAAATGGAGCATTCACTTGATCATACTGTTTCACTGAAGCACTGCAGAATATTTTTCGCCAGCAAATTAGTGACAAGTATAAGCAGGCAAGTTTTTTCTATGCTTTTACCAAATCCCGATGCTAAAGAGCAACTGCCAGTGACAGGATTGCTAGTGTGACTTGGGCCTTACACTGTCTGCTGATAACAGATGCATGTTTAATGTCCGTATATCTGTAGTTCTCAATTGTGAGGGATGATTTAAAGTCCATGGATATGGTTATACAAGGAATATATTAGTACATACTTGTGGCTCGCTTTACACATTTCCCTTGATCCTACCAATATCTAGACCATACGTGGTGGATGTATGATCAGTCATATTTGGCTATCAGCTACACACAGGCCAAGACAGATTACTATGAAAGCCCTGAATGCATTAGTCCTCAAGTAGCAGATGAATGTCACAAAAGTGTAATCCTGCGCAACTTACTGGCAGAAAAGTAGCAGTGAAACCAGCCATGCCATTTAGTAAAGTGAGGTGGGAGGGCAAAGCTATGTCTATGCCACAATGAGTCACTCACCTGCTGCCCCTTTATACTGAGGGCATTCTTTCTTGATGTGGCCCTCCCGTCCACAAATGAAACAGCGTTTTTCCCTAAGCTCTCGGTCATCTTGTCTTCTCCACTTTTCAGAGCCAGATCTAGGTGTCCTATCTTTGCAGGGCTCATTGTTGCCCCATGTTCCTTGCTGTGCTTTTCGTGGAGTTGCATGTAGCTCTCTTCCATCTATGCTCACACCACCTCCCTGCATACTCATTTCCTTGTCCTCAATTTTTCTTTGCGGCCTCTTGTCTGGGTATCTTTGGTTTGCAGCATTTTCAGGATTACGCCTTCTAACTCTAGTTAGAAAAAAAAATAAAAAAGTGGGGGGCCATGTGAGATGTCCAATTTAGGACTGATTATAAAGTTCAACAACATGCAAAACTAAAGTACATTTAAAACCATGAACAAAAAAAATGCAACATATTGCAGCTTTCAGTCAACTGAGTTGGCCACATTAGCTTTCATTTTTCAGCCTAAAAATATTTCAGCAACAAAAAAATGATAGAACTGTACAGAAAATGCCAGTTGAAGATCTGTTTCCTATGGTGAAAGTGCATGTAGTACTTTTGTTTCCATGCTACCAATATATATCTAACCATAATTACGAGGTCCAACTTGCCCCTTTCCCCTCCTGAAGCCGCCAATCCAAGAAAAGCTTTGAAGGAGACTGCCGAATCATTAGCGCAGCTTGTCTCGGCTGGGAACACTTTTCAGACAAGTAGTGGCAAGAGTAATGCGGTGGGAGAATTTTCATACTCTTCATTCCAATTCCTGCGTCTAGTCTGTGGAAAGTGTTCACAGGAGAGACAAGCTGCACATATGAACCAGCCATCTCCACCAAAAATATAAATGTGTGAAAATCTTGTGCTAATTATAAGTGTAGATGGCTGCACTTTTACCACTCCTTGGATACAAGGAGGTAATAAGGAAAAAAAAAAAAAAAAAAAATAAGCGAAAACATAAAAGGTTGCGCTGTCTCAAACAAAGAAAACTTCTCAAAAAAAACAAAAAAACAAAAAAAACAAACCAACAACAGTATTAACTGGGGATAAATATTCCACAGCGTCCCAGCACAGCTTTCCTCACTCTGGATGATCACTGTGCTTCACTCAGGTGTGTGCAGGATAGGGGAACACAGAAAGGTGGCTAATCGCATAATATCTAAAAACAGGGGGTTCAAGTTAAATTATGCACTTGCAACAGGGATATTAGGCAGTAGAGCGCATGGAGATCACCAATAAATCTGAATGCTCATATCACAGCATCCAGATTTGTTGGGGGATCTCAATGCTGGATCATCCTTGCTACTGCCCAATATTATTTCTGTTGTAAAAGCATATTTTAGCTTAAACAAACACTGTTTTTACATACTATGCGATGAGCCTACTTTGTGTTCCCTTATCCTGCACACACCTGAGTGAAGCAGTGATCATCCTGAGTTAGGCAAGCTGTGCTGAGACGTTGTGGAATACACTCAGTGTGGAGCCAGGGTCCAGAGTCAGAGGTGTTGGGACGCTGAGCTGGGAGCTGCCAGATCCCTCCATCTTGGAGGTCAGGAAACACACAGAGGATGTGGCCAGGCATCCGGCATTTACTTGCCTCATGCGTTTGATCTCTTATAATCTAGAGCTCATCGGGAGTTGGTAAGAGGCCAATTTAAATTTTCATTTGGAATGTTTTACTTTATTATCACTGGGAACAGTGGATAGCGCATCCGGTTGGTGGAATACCAATGGAATAATTTTTTGATACACATGGACACTTGTTTATTGAACTCTATCACTAGTTGATACTTCTTTTTTTTGATAATTACTTTGTTTATGAGACAGCGCAACTTTATATTTTCACATTTTTATCTCCATGAAAGCTGTTGTCAGATTGGCCGTGGCAGGAGGGGGCAGGTTAAACTTCATAACCATTAAAGACAGGAAAACCACTGTGGGAGCTACACAGAAAAGGGCTTTTACCTTAATGCAGAGAATGCATTAAGGTTAAAGACCTTCAGCCTTTAGAACCACTTAAAATTTTACTTGTCTAGTCCAGTGAATTAAACTAAAAGCGCAAACAATCTTCCAAGGCATATTTTGTTCACACTGGGGCGGGCGGCGGCATAGGCAGTAAAGCGCCGCTATTGTAAGCGGCGCTTTACCGTCGGTATGCGGCCGCTAGCAGGGCGGTTTTACCCGCCGCTAGCAGCCGAGAAATTGTTAAAAACCACCGCAAAGCGGGGCGTGGCCTGACACAGCATGGAGTAAGACGCTTGTACACAGAGCTCCGTCCATTACTCCTACCTGATTAATCCTGGACTACCTGTACTTTCTGCCTGGCTAGATCATCTCCCTGGCACACCTGGGACCCCTTGAACCAACTTTGGGGGCGATCGGACGCCCAGAGACCCGAGCGGAGCGGCGATCTGCTACACGGCAGCCAGAATCAGGCAAGTCCGTGGCTTCGGCCTACCACCGGCGCCCGCGGCCATCTTGGTACTCCTGTACTCCAGCTTTGCCCTGTAATAACTACGGAGCACGAATACCCAGAGGCCAGCAAACCTACCAAGGGAGTTAGACTGCACTAACCCTCCTATACTTAGCCCCCCAGGCCCTCAGTAACCCAGCAAACCGGATAGTAAAACTCGAGCTAAATTACGGCCTAGGCCTACACGTGGTGCCCGGCGGCCATCTTGGCACACCTGCTCCTCCTGCCTGTACTCTGTTCATAGGCTGTGGCCCTCCTACCCCCCTCTGCACAACATTTATTGGGGTCCCTCTTTATTATATACTACAACCTCAGATTGCCAGCTCCCCAGGAAGTGGGGTGGTATCTCACACACTTGATCCGTGAGAACAGTCTCTGTCCCTGGACACCTTGGTAAATACGTGACTGCAGACAGAAATTTCCTTTGGACAGCAGGCACATAAGTTTATTACATTAAGCTTGGGGAACTGAGGGTGACACCCCGGACCCTTACAGTATGTCACCAACTAAAGCACAGAAAGCAGCAGCGGCAAAACTTGATCAGTACCGCCGACTAGAAAAGGAGGACATGGAGGAAGAGGGAACCTCTGAGAAAGCTGGAGGGGGAGAACGAACAACGTGTGACACCGATAAACTCCTTGAAGCAATTACCTTTTGCAGAACCTCTGACAGCACAAATTGAGGAAGTCAAGATGGATATTTCCCTTATCAGACAGGACTTTCAAAAGCCAAGAGAAAGAGTGAAAGAAACCGAGACCAGACTGAGCGAGGTGGAGGATGCTATTCCGCCCTTACAAACATCCTCAGACCGCGTACAAAGGCAAATACAGCAACTTCTTATAAAACAGGACGACATGGAGAATAGGCTGAGAAGATGTAATATACGCCTGATAGGCCTACCAGAGGGATCTGAGGGTAAGGACACTACCACATTTTTGGAACAACTCCTGATTAACGCCTATGGAAGAGAAGCCTTTTCCCCCATGTTTGCGGTGGAGCGGGCACATCGCATGCCAGCAAGACCCCCCCCCCCGCAGGGAGCTCCTCCTCGCACATTCATAGCTAAACTCCTTAACTACAAGGGTAGAGATACCGCTTTGAGAATGGCAAGGGAGAAGGGCAATATCCCAGTAGGGAATGTTAAAGTGGCTATTTTCCCAGATTTCTCGGCAGAGGTACAACGTCGACGTCAGAGCTTTACGGAGGCCAAACGTAAGCTAAGGAATCTGCAATACAAGTACTCCATGCTCTTTCCTGCTCGCCTCAGAGTGGAACACGAGGGTCGTGCGGTCTTCGAGGACCCAGAGGAGGTGATTTTGTGGTTGGAGCTAATACTCAACGGGCTGATTAATTATTTGAGTCCTACCAGTCACGTAGCTGTAACCAAGAACCGCTCCTAACCGGCGCAAGTTTAAAGCATAAATTTTGGATATCTACAGTACAGGAGTCAACTTATCCTCCGGGGCTCCGGAGCGACAACAGTCCTACAGACAGCATGCATCGTGCAGCGAGACTTTACCCCACACAGTTCAGGGAAACACCATGAACACAAACTTTCTCCAGAACTTAACCTCCCTGGCGGTATGATTATTTCTGATTTTAGGTGCTGAAAGCGGTACAATTATTTTGCACAGAAATTTGGCGTTTTATATTGTAGGCCTGTAATTCTTAGGAATAGTTCACTTAAATATGTCCAAACAAGAGTCTAGTAGACATCCCGGGTATGATAAAGTTTGAAAAACGAAATAAAAAATATAATAAATAACTATAAATAATAACAAATAATAATATAATAATAATAAAAATTAAATAATGTAATCAAATCAAAAACACTGAAATTTGCTCAGTTGCAGAATTTTAGCTTTTGTTACTTTTAGTGTTTGATGACGGATCTCCCCACAAATCACTATCGCTCAATTCTGCGAGTGATTCTAATTTATTATCGCTTTTTTCTAGCTGCTCTAAAACCACTTTTGATGTAAAGGGACAGTTTTGGTTGCTATGGACAATCTCCAGTTTCCTGGCAGAAAGAACAGTTTTATATATATAAAACTGCATGCAGGACACTGGGCAAACCACTAGGGACAAAGGGGATGTGTAATTATTTGATACAGTACTGTAATCTGTAAGATTACAGTATGCTGTATCTATACTGTGTGTTTTACTTTTGAATTTACCGCCGAACTCCGTCCCCGTGCGTCGCAACGCTCGCAGGGAACGGAGCTCGGCACTGTGAATCGAGCGAGACACGGCGGCTCGCCGATCACAGCGGGGAGACGTCGCAGGATCCAGGGGACAAGGTAAGTATGCTCTTCCTGGATCCTGCGATGCAAGCCCGAGTCTGGCTCGGGGATACCGCTTTTGGTATAAAAAAATCCAACCCGAGCCAGACTTGGGAATACCGCCAGGGGGGTTAATTGTTGCAGTCGAGTGGTGGCAAGAAGAATGGGGGACCATTTACTCCCTATGCGGAAAGGACACAAGTTTCTAATACTCAGACATAGCTGCCTTAATCGTGTATCACACAACACGTATGTACGTTTCAATAGATCTGACATATGAAATGTTACCTGTTTTCCATGACAAGTATGCACACTCGTGTAACCGAACTATAAACCTTTGAACCCCCTCCCCCCTCCCTGCCCTACACTGACCCAAACTGGTGTGGGCATAATCCCTTAACTGAAAAATAAAATAAAAAGAAAAAACTGCGCTAAGAAGATAAAAAAAAGAGTACACGCCAGCTGCGGTTACAAGTGTAGCCCACCATATAAAATCAAACAAAAAGGAAAACCGCGCTAAAAATGATAAAGGAGTCCACGTTACAGTCCTAAAAACAAATGGATAGTCCCAATGTTGATCCGGATCAAATTTTCTCCAAACGAGACAGTGTTAATAGACACAATCAGCGGAACACTCCAACATCAGTTGTGCTTACCAGAAGTAAGTTAGTAAGGGCGAGTGGCTTAAACCCAGCCTGGGCCTTTGGATGTATACTCCAGATGGAATAGGAAGGGCGCCCTCATCCCGTGTATCCACGGATATAGTGCAAAAAATATAAAAATATATAGTGTAATATTGTTATGACATATACCACACCAAGAAAAAAGTGACCACCCAAACACTCCTTAAATCATGTGTGATCATAGAATCCTACGCTAAATAGCTAGGACGGTGAGGTGAGTGACATGCAATCATGCACATACAGGTGAAAAAGAAAAATGAAAATAATAAGTAAAAATAAGCTGCAACGACTTCCAAACCTGCTTACCAGATAGGAAAAGGATAGTCGGCATATATAAAACACTCCAGATAAAAAATACAAATGTGGAAAAATATGGAAAAAACTCATATCCAGTGTTAGACACAATAGTGATGCAGGCTGCTTACCAGAGGGCTGACCCTCATATGCAGATATGTGGAAAAAACAGGAGCCACCACCAAGGGATAAATAGGGCAAACCTTCAGGATTGTCCCCTTACCAGACAGAAAGGACATATAAGCCGGATGTAATATGGTCTCAACCTCACTTCCAACCGGAATGGTGTGCATATAAATAATGGAGAGCCAGATAGTGTAATACTGACTATATCACATTTATTAAAACAGAAAGACACTTACATATGTCGAATAAAACAAGCTGAAGGGAAATGGAAACAAAAACGGAGCCGGCCGGCCTCCGGACACACTCCCGTCCTCAATTGCGCAGTGTGGTGACGTCAGCACGCCCCTCCCAGGCGCGTTTCGTCACACGTTTGACGTTTTCAATGGGGAACGGGCAGCGTGCTGAGCCACCACATTATAAACCCTACCCAAGCCTCGTTCTGGGTTCCGTTCAAGGAAACACACAACGCCATCTTAGGTGTGGGCATCATTTACTGTATGCAGAGCTAACGGAGCCATCTTAAGTGTGGGCATCCTTGCCTAACATACCGAGCAACATCATAATCATATAGCTAACCTACAGATGAGACGCTCACACCTCCCAGACTTCCAGAATGGCTGAATTACCAAAGAGAGACTATAAAATAAATACTTAAAAAAGGCATGAAGAGGAAACTTTTTCATGTCTCCCTCTTAAAAACCGGAACCTACCCCATATATACTGTATGGAGTATGGCAGCTCCAAACTGTAACTGACAGGTAAACATAGGGTCACGTGAGCTTAAAATTACACTAAAATAAGTGCATAGACTAAATTAGATATGTCAACATTTAAAAACAAAAAGTAAAAAGCAAAAAACCATAGCAAAGATAAATTAGTAATATTAATCCATATCGTAGTCTGTACCAGTCTCCCCCACAGATGATCATGGGAAAGGAAGGGGCACAGACCACAACATGTGAACATATGCATATTAGAGTAAATGAATAAGAGGCCTTAATGAAATATTAAATGACCATAACAAAATCACTAAACAAATAGCCTAAAATACAGAAGAAAAACATGTATAGGGAAGAGAGTAAAAAACCTCCTATCCGGGGTCAAAATCTAATTGGACAATGTTAGTCTCTAATTCAGATACATGTTTATACCCCAATAATAGCTGTGAGAAACCCCATTAGGAATTATCTATAAAGGCGTTCACGTCCACATCTATATTTAATCCATGTGGCGTATAACATTTTAACCTATGAACCCAAGACATCTCTAACTTTGAAATATCTCGTACCAGAGAGCTCCCTCTCCAAAACGGTTTATATCGGTCAATACCGACAAACAGAGTGTTGGAGGGGTCTCTATCATGAACCAGACGATAATGTTTCGAGACTGAATGGTTTTTGAACCCTGACAAAATATTAGTGATATGCTCATTGAGCCTTACCTGCAATATGTGGTCCGCCCCACATATTGTAAGCCACAAGGGCATTGCAACATGTAAACTACCCCACGGGTAGTACAAGTGATGAAGGGGAGAATGGAATGGGATTGACCAGTTACAGTGGACATAAAAGTCTGGATTCTCCTATTTGAACAGGAATTCAGGGAACATACACGACATCGGTTACATTTATAAAAACCGGTCAGTTGGTCAAAAAAAGTTTTTTTTCGGTTGGAGGGTCTAGGACACCAGGAGCCAATTTGTTCCTAAAGGAAGGTGCTCCTCTAAAGACAGTCAGAGGCCTTGGCGGTAGAACTCCCCCCAACACCCTATCATTAGTAATGATATGCCAGTGTTTAGAGATTAGTTGTTTAACTTCCTTATGTTGGAGAGAGTAGGTGGTAATAAAAGGAACGCCCAGATTTTGATTTGAATTAGATCGAGGTCTGTCCTGTAGTAGAAGTTCTCTATCCATACCACGTACATTCTCCAAGATAGGTAGAAGATTTTCCTTGGTATATCCCTTTTCAAGGAATCTTTCAGTGAGAGTGTTACTCTGTGTCAAAAATTTTCCGGTGTCAGAACAATTTCTGCGGATTCTCATGTATTGGCTTTTGGGAATCCCATTGAGCCAAGGTCTGTGATGACAACTTGCCAGCGGAATAAAAGAATTTCGGTCACTTTCCTTAAAGAAAGTGGATGTAGACAACCGGTTACCGTCTATATTTATAGTTAGGTCCAAAAAATGAATCTGAGTTTGGCTCAACTCGAAATTTAGATGTATGCCCCGGTTATTAACATTAAGGGAGGACAGGAACTCACGGAACTCATGGCCATCGTCGTCCCATAGGAGGAGGATGTCATCTACAGGTGAAAGCCAGTAAATTAGAATATTTTGAAAAACTTGATTTATTTCAGTAATTGCATTCAAAAGGTGTAACTTGTACATTATATTTATTCATTGCACACAGACTGATGCATTCAAATGTTTATTTCATTTAATTTTGATGATTTGAAGTGGCAACAAATGAAAATCCAAAATTCCGTGTGTCACAAAATTAGAATATTGTGTAAGGGTTAAATTTTGAAGACACCTGGTGCCACAAACTAATCAGCTGATTAACTCAAAACACCTGCAAAGGGCTTTAAATGGTCTCTCAGTCCAGTTCTGAAGCCTACACAAACATGGGGAAGACTTCAGATTTGACAGCTGTCCAAAAGGCGACCATCGACACATTGCACAAGGAGGGAAAGACACAAAAGGTTATTGCTGAAGAGGCTGGCTGTTCTCAGAGCTCTGTGTCCAAACACATTAATAGAGAGGCAAAGGGAAGGAAACACTGTGGTCAGATAAAGTGTACAAGCGATAGGGATCACCGCGCCCTAGTCAAGATTGTGAAAAAAAACCCCTTCAAAAATGTGGGGGAGATTCACAAGGAGTGGACAGCTGCTGGAGTCAGTGCTTCAAGATCCACCACCAAGAGACGCTTGAAAGACATGGGTTTCAACTGCCGCATACCTCGTGTCAAGCCACTGTTGACCAAGAAACAGCGCGAAAAGCGTCTCACCTGGGCTAAGGAAAAAAAGAGCTGGACTGCTGCTGAGTGGTCCAAAGTCATGTTTTCTGACGAAAGCAAATTTTGCATTTCCTTTGGAAATCGAGGTCCCAGAGTCTGGAGGAAGACAGGAGAGGCAAAGGATCCACGTTGCCTGAAGTCTAGTGTAAAGTTTCCACCATCAGTGATGGTTTGGGGTGCCATGTCATCTGCTGGTGTCGGTCCACTCTGTTTCCTGAGATCCAGGGTCAACGCAGCCGTCTACCAGCAAGTTTTAGAGCACTTCATGCTTCCTGCTGCTGACCTGCTCTATGGAGATGGAGCTTTCAGGTTCCAACAGGACTTGGCGCCTGCACACAGCGCAAAATCTACCCGTGCCTGGTTTACGGACCATGGTATTTCTGTTCTAAATTGGCCAGCCAACTCCCCTGACCTTAGCCCCATAGAAAATCTGTGGGGTATTGTGAAAAGGAAGATGCAGAATGCCAGACCCAACAACGCAGAAGAGTTGAAGGCCACTATCAGAGCAACCTGGGCTCTCATAACACCTGAGCAGTGCCAGAAACTCATCGACTCCATGCCACGCCGCATTAATGCAGTAATTGAGGCAAAAGGAGCTCCAACCAAGTATTGAGTATTGTACATGCTCATATTTTTCATTTTCATACTTTTCAATTGGCCAACATTTCTAAAAAATCCCTTTTTTGTATTAGCCTTAAGTAATATTCTAATTTTGTGACACACGGAATTTTGGATTTTCATTTGTTGCCACTTCAAATCATCAAAATTAAATGAAATAAACATTTGAATGCATCAGTCTGTGTGCAATGAATAAATATAATGTACAAGTTACACCTTTTGAATGCAATTACTGAAATAAATCAAGTTTTTCAAAATATTCTAATTTACTGGCTTTTACCTGTATATACCTAGCCCACAGGACTAGATGGGGGTTCCTATGGGCATAGATGACATCCTCCTCCCACTTGGCCATGAAAAGGTTCGCCAAGCTAGGGGCATATTTAGCCCCCATAGCGACACCCCGGCTCTGGCGATAAAAACAGTCTGAAAACCAAAAATAATTATGGGAGGCCGCAAAACTAAGCAATTCCATGATAAAGGAAATCTGATCGGTGTGAAGGCCTGAATCTCTGACTAGGGCATCATTTACCGCCTCCAACCCCATATCATGGGGGATAATGGTGTACAGTGAAGTGACATCAGCACTTCCCATCCACATACCAGGTTTTATAGGGATGTTGGAAAGAAGGTTTAACACATGACGTGTGTCCTTAACGTAGGAGGGCATTTTCTGTACAAGGGGCTGTAGAAAGAAATCAATATATCTGCCCACCCGGGACGTGACCGAATCAATCCCACTTACAATGGGACGTCCCGGGGGGCAGATCGGGTTCTTATGGACCTTTGGTAAATAGTAAATAATGGGAGTCTTAGGAGCTTTAGGAATTAAGAATAGACTCTCCTTTTCTTTAAGGATTCCCAAAGTGGAACCCCTAGAGATAATCCCACGGAGCTCTCGCATATAACAATCTTTTGGGTCGGAAGGGAGGGGGGTGTAGGTGTCAGTGTCCAAGAATCCTAGCCATTACGGCCATATAGTCCCTCCGGTCCAAGACAACTATCCCTCCCCCTTTATCCGCGGGGCGGATAACCAGATCCCTATTTTTACATAAAGTCTCCAGGCCCTCTTGTATATTTTTGGAGTTTTTTGCTTTTTTAATTTCTAACCTATCTAAATCCCTAAGGATTACATCCCTGAATACTTTCAACGTGGGAGCAAGTGTTCCTGGGGGATTGAACAGCGATGCATTGGCCAAACCTGAATGGGTGAACCGATCAGGAAGTTGGGAATTTTTTATGATGGGATTTCCAACCAAATAACGTTTAATGTTGAGTTTGCGAACAAACTTATGTACATCCATATAAGTCTGGAACCGGTTAAGGCTCCTAGGAGGGGCGAATTTGAGGCCCTTATCTAAAACCACTTTTTCAGAATGGGATAACTCCTTAGTACTCAGGTTAAAGATACCCTGCCCAATTACACCCTGGCTCTTTTTTGTTCGCAGTCGCCTCCCCCCTCTAGTTCCTCGTTTTTTTCTACTGGCCTTTTTAAGCCTTGGCCTGGAAAAACCCCAAGTCCTGGGGCCACCAGAGGATGGGCCAGGAAAATTGGGTGCCATAGAATTTTGAGGGGGATAGGGCATAGAGGAAACCTGATTCTCCTGTTGGTGTACAGAAGGTCCCTGAGGGTCTGGCCTTCCCTCATAGGAGTTCATATCACTCATGGGGAAAAACCTATTTTGTGTAGGAAGGTTATACTCCCAATCAGAGACATAAGGTTCCTGATAGGCTGGTCTCTGAAATGGGTCATAGCCTTGATTGGGTTCCCACCATTCCTGATAGCCAGAGCCGTAATCTCTACCTCTGTTAGAATTGGGTAGGGTACGTCCTCTCCCATCATTTAAGTGGTTCCCCCTCCAAGGGGGTGGTGTGGAGGGACGAGTCCCTCTACCCCTTTGGCCAAAGTTGGATCTAGGGGGCCCCGAATTATAAGGCTGATATGGGGGAATGTTACTGGATTTGGCAATCCCAACAGGTCTCTGAGGGGATTGGTATCTCGAGGGGCCTCTCTGATTCCTGGTAGCATTATTTTTTAAGGGTTTAACAGATTGAGGCTGTCTAGGGTGAGCTTCAGAGTTGGCCAACTGACCCTGGGTGTTAGAAATTAAAAAAGCAAAAAACTCCAAAAATATACAAGAGGGCCTGGAGACTTTATGTAAAAATAGGGATCTGGTTATCCGCCCCGCGGATAAAGGGGGAGGGATAGTTGTCTTGGACCGGAGGGACTATATGGCCGAAATGGCTAGGATTCTTGGGGACACTGACACCTACACCCCCCTCCCTTCCGACCCAAAAGATTGTTATATGCGAGAGCTCCGTAGGATTATCTCTAGGGGTTCCACTTTGGGAATCCTTAAAGAAAAGGAGAGTCTATTCTTAATTCCTAAAGCTCCTAAGACTCCCATTATTTACTATTTACCAAAGGTCCATAAGAACCCGATCTGCCCCCCGGGACGTCCCATTGTAAGTGGGATTGATTCGGTCACGTCCCGGGTGGGCAGATATATTGATTTCTTTCTACAGCCCTTTGTACAGAAAATGCCCTCCTACGTTAAGGACACACGTCATGTGTTAAACCTTCTTTCCAACATCCCTATAAAACCTGGTATGTGGATGGGAAGTGCTGATGTCACTTCACTGTACACCATTATCCCCCATGATATGGGGTTGGAGGCGGTAAATGATGCCCTAGTCAGAGATTCAGGCCTTCACACCGATCAGATTTCCTTTATCATGGAATTGCTTAGTTTTGCGGCCTCCCATAATTATTTTTGGTTTTCAGACTGTTTTTATCGCCAGAGCCGGGGTGTCGCTATGGGGGCTAAATATGCCCCTAGCTTGGCGAACCTTTTCATGGCCAAGTGGGAGGAGGATGTCATCTATGCCCACAGGAACCCCCATCTAGTCCTGTGGGCTAGGTATATAGATGACATCCTCCTCCTATGGGACGGCGATGGCCATGAGTTCCGTGAGTTCCTGTCCTCCCTTAATGTTAATAACCGGGGCATACATCTAAATTTCGAGTTGAGCCAAACTCAGATTCATTTTTTGGACCTAACTATAAATATAGACGGTAACCGGTTGTCTACATCCACTTTCTTTAAGGAAAGTGACCGAAATTCTTTTATTCCGCTGGCAAGTTGTCATCACAGACCTTGGCTCAATGGGATTCCCAAAAGCCAATACATGAGAATCCGCAGAAATTGTTCTGACACCGGAAAATTTTTGACACAGTAACACTCTCACTGAAAGATTCCTTGAAAAGGGGTATACCAAGGAAAATCTTCTACCCATCTTGGAGAATGTACGTGGTATGGATAGAGAACTTCTACTACAGGACAGACCTCGATCTAATTCAAATCAAAATCTGGGCGTTCCTTTTATTACCACCTACTCTCTCCAACATAAGGAAGTTAAACAACTAATCTCTAAACACTGGCATATCATTACTAATGATAGGGTGTTGGGGGGAGTTCTACCGCCAAGGCCTCTGACTGTCTTTAGAGGAGCACCTTCCTTTAGGAACAAATTGGCTCCTGGTGTCCTAGACCCTCCAACCGAAAAAAAACTTTTTTTGACCAACTGACCGGTTTTTATAAATTTAACCGATGTCGTGCATGTTCCCTGAATTCCTGTTCAAATAGGAGAATCCAGACTTTTATTTCCACTGTAACTGGTCAATCCCATTCCATTCTCCCCTTCATCACTTGTACTACCCGTGGGGTAGTTTACATGTTGCAATGCCCTTGTGGCTTACAATATGTGGGGCGGACCAAACGCCCCCTGCAGGTAAGGCTCAATGAGCATATCACTAATATTTTGACAGGGTTCAAAAACCATTCAGTCTCGAAACATTATCGTTTGGTTCATGATAGAGACCCCTCCAACACTGTTTGTCGGTATTGACCGATATAAACCGTTTTGGAGAGGGAGCTCTCTGGTACGAGATATTTCAAAGTTAGAGATGTCTTGGGTTCATAGGTTAAAATGTTATACGCCACATGGATTAAATATAGATGTGGACGTGAATGTCTTTATAGATAATTCCTAATGGGGTTTCTCACAGCTATTATTGGGGTATAAACATGTATCTGAATTAGAGACTAACATTGTCCAATTAGATTTTGACCCCGGATAGGAGGTTTTTTACTCTCTTCCCTATACATGTTTTTCTTCTGTATTTTAGGCTATTTGTTTAGTGATTTTGTTATGGTCATTTAATATTTCATTAAGGCCTCTTATTCATTTACTCTAATATGCATATGTTCACATGTTGTGGTCTGTGCCCCTTCCTTTCCCATGATCATCTGTGGGGGAGACTGGTACAGACTACGATATGGATTAATATTACTAATTTATCTTTGCTATGGTTTTTTGCTTTTTACTTTTTGTTTTTAAATGTTGACATATCTAATTTAGTCTATGCACTTATTTTAGTGTAATTTTAAGCTCACGTGACCCTATGTTTACCTGTCAGTTACAGTTTGGAGCTGCCATACTCCATACAGTATATATGGGGTAGGTTCCAGTTTTTAAGAGGGAGATATGAAAAAATTTCCTCTTCATGCCTTTTTTAAGTATTTATTTTATAGTCTCTTTGGTAATTCAGCCATTCTGGAAGTCTGGGAGGTGTGAGCGTCTCATCTGTAGGTTAGCTATATGATGATGTTGCTCGGTATTTTAGGCAAGGATGCCCACACTTAAGATGGCTCCGTTAGCTCTGCATACAGTAAATGATGCCCACACCTAAGATGGCGTTGTGTGTTTCCTTGAACGGAACTCAGAACGAGGCTTGGGTAGGGTTTATAATGTGGTGGCTCAGCACGCTGCCCGTTCCCCATTGAAAACGTCAAACGTGTGACGAAACGCGTCTGGGAGGGGCGTGCTGACGTCACCACACTGCGCAATTGAGGACGGGAGTGTGTCCGGAGGCCGGCCGGCTCCGTTTTCGTTTCCATTTCCCTTCAGCTTGTTTTATTCGACATATGTAAGTGTCTTTCTGTTTTAATAAATGTGATATAGTCAGTATTACACTATCTGGCTCTCCATTATTTATATGCGGCTGAGCTTGGACGGAGAGGATAAGACGGGGCACACCATTCCGGTTGGAAGTGAGGTTGAGACCATATTACATCCGGCTTATATGTCCTTTCTGTCTGGTAAGGGGACAATCCTGAAGGTTTGCCCTATTTATCCCTTGGTGGTGGCTCCTGTTTTTTCCACATATCTGCATATGAGGGTCAGCCCTCTGGTAAGCAGCCTGCATCACTATTGTGTCTAACACTGGATATGAGTTTTTTCCATATTTTTCCACATTTGTATTTTTTATCTGGAGTGTTTTATATATGCCGACTATCCTTTTCCTATCTGGTAAGCAGGTTTGGAAGTCGTTGCAGCTTATTTTTACTTATTATTTTCATTTTTCTTTTTCTTTTTCACCTGTATGTGCATGATTGCATGTCACTCACCTCACCGTCCTAGCTATTTAGCGTAGGATTCTATGATCACACATGATTTAAGGAGTGTTTGGGTGGTCACTTTTTTCTTGGTGTGGTATATGTCATAACAATATTACACTATATATTTTTATATTTTTTGCACTATATCCGTGGATACACGGGATGAGGGCGCCCTTCCTATTCCATCTGGAGTATACATCCAAAGGCCCAGGCTGGGTTTAAGCCACTCGCCCTTACTAACTTACTTCTGGTAAGCACAACTGATGTTGGAGTGTTCCGCTGATTGTGTCTATTAACACTGTCTCGTTTGGAGAAAATTTGATCCGGATCAACATTGGGACTATCCATTTATGTTTTTAGGACTGTAACGTGGACTCCTTTATCATTTTTAGCGCGGTTTTCCTTTTTGTTTGATTTTATATGGTGGGCTACACTTGTAACCGCAGCTGGCGTGTACTCTTTTTTATCTTCTTAGCGCAGTTTTTTCTTTTTATTTTATTTTTCAGTTAAGGGATTATGCCCACACCAGTTTGGGTCAGTGTAGGGCAGGGAGGGGGGAGGGGGTTCAAAGGTTTATAGTTCGGTTACACGAGTGTGCATACTTGTCATGGAAAACAGGTAACATTTCATATGTCAGATCTATTGAAACGTACATACGTGTTGTGTGATACACGATTAAGGCAGCTATGTCTGAGTATTAGAAACTTGTGTCCTTTCCGAATAGGGAGTAAATGGTTTTGTATAACTTATTAATGATTAAAAAGTTTGACCTATGGCATCTCTGATATTTCTTACGTGGAATGCGAGAGGACTGCGCGAGAAATTTAAGCGTGCTGCGGTCTTCGCATTCCTTAAGAAGCAACACGCTGATATAGTAGCATTAGTGGAAACACATTGAGGGGAGTGTACAGATGGCGCTTCGCCGGCCATGGGTTGGGTGGGCGTACCATTCTACCCACACATCCCATTCCAGGGGAGTATCCGTCTTAATAGTCAAATCGGTACATTTTGAATTATGCGAGTTATCCACTGACCCGCTAGGCCGCTATGTCTTTATTCATGCTAAGGTATATGGAGAGCCTCTGCTCATAATGGCTTTTTATGTACCACCCCCATTTAATGTTTCTATAGTCAAGAAGGGTATATCATTCATGACCCGTCATTCGAATATAGCAGCGGTGTGGCTAGGTGACTTCAATGTCACTCTAAATCCGACTTTAGACAAGCTACAACTGGCTTCACCGGCCCATAATATTCCCACTGAGACTAGGTTTTCTAAGCTTATCTCCACCTTCCATTTAATAGATATATGGCGACACAAGTTCCCACAGGCTAGGTCATATTCATGCTTCTCGTCCTCTCATGGCTCCATGTCCTGTATAGATTTTATACTCATTTCCCGCAGGTTGGCGCCGAGACTATTGGAGGTAATGTTTTGCCCTAGGGTACTTTCGGATCATAGCCCTTACTGGATTACGGTGAGTATTCCAGTGGCAAAACCACCAAGGTCGTGGCGTCTGAACCCATTTTGGCTCTCTTCTACCTGAAGATAACGAGCTTATAGATAAATGGAGAGCGTACTTTGTGGAGAATGATGAGTCAGCATCACCATCCGCAGTGTGGGATTCTTTTAAGTTGTACGCTAGGCATACCTTAATAACCACTATTAATAAAATTAAGATGGACTCCTCCGGTGCCCTCGGTAAGGCGCTGGAGGATATGTCCTCTGCTGAAATATATGCCAACACTCAGACACCCGCAAATGCAGAGCAACTTAAGTTAGACTAGAGTGGCTGACCAACTACAGTACCAGAAAGCCAGACAAAAAATGTTTATCTCCAAACAGAAAATGTTTGAGCATGGAGAGAGGGCAGGCAAGTTGTTGGCATACTTGGTGCATAGCGAGGATAGACCCCCGGTGGTTATCACGCTACATGGCCCAGGAGGCCAGCAAGTTACAGACCCTCCTAAGGTAACTTCAATGTTCAGGGATTTTTTTGCTGACTTATACACAACGATAGCCCCCACAGAGACCCAATCCATGTCCCTTTTCATGGAAAAGGGGACTTTCCCACAGTTGGCAGATGAACAGATTGAATCACTGGAAGCACCACTTACTGTAGACGAATTTACAACTGCTATAGCTAGCTTTGCTAGGTCTAAATCTCCCGGATCGGACGGACTCTCCATTGAGTTTTATTCCCAATTTAGTGAAATACTATCTCCCAAATTATTAAAGCTATATAATCATCTCTTTGAAACTGGGACGTTACCCCCATCTATGACAGAGGCCACGATAGTCCTTATTCCTAAACCTGGAAAAGACCTGGGATTCACAGAATCATATCGCTCTTACAGGTCGATATTAAAATACTAGCCAAAGTACTATCTATTAGGCTTAATCAGGTCATACTAACATTGATACATGCAGATCAGGCTGATTTCATGCCCGGACGCAACACCTCGTTTAACCTCCGGAAACTATATATTAATCTGCAGGCTACACATGAAGAGGTAGGTTCACGGGTTGTTGTGACCTTAGACACGGCAAAAGCCTTCGACTTGGTAGAGTGGAGGTATCTCTGGAGATGCTTGGAGGGCTATGGGTTTGGCCCGAAATTAAATGGGTTCAACTGTTATACCAGGCACCTAGGGCCAGAGTGGTGGCTAATGGGTGGTAGTCTCAATTGTTTGACCTCAGTAGAGGCACAAGACAGGGATGGCCCCTGTCCCCATTGTTGTATGCCCTGGCGGCAGAACCCCTGGCGATATCCATCCGAGCGAACCCAGAGATTAAGGGACTCAGAATGGGCTCACTGATGGAAAAAATTAGCATGTATGCTGATGATACACTATTATATCTAGCAGATTCGGGCTCTTCATTGAGTACTGCACTTCATGTGATAGAACAATTTGGAATATTCTCAGGGCTGAAAATTAATTGGGACAAATCCCAAATTTTACCAATTGACAGCTTCCCACCCCCAGAATCCCAAGCCAGGCTTCCGCTTCAGAGAGTAGATGCTATTAAATATTTAGGGATTCGTACAACCAGATCCCCTGCAGACTATATATCCCTAAATATAGATCCTCTCATTTCCACGATTAAAAATAAAATACGGGTTTGGTCCAAATTACCATTGGGAGTCTGGGGCCGTATAAATTTAATCAAAATGATCCTACTACCCAAAATACTCTAGGTCTTATGGCACACCCCAGTTTATCTACCCTTGAAACACTTCAAATCTCTAGAGTCCCTTCTAAAGTCATTTGTGTGGGGTAATAGACATAAATTAGCATGGCAAACCCTTAAGAATCCAACTGATCTGGGAGGTACTGCTCTCCCCGATTTTAATCTATATTACATTGCAGCACAGTTGTCTCAGCTATTCCACATACTGTAGATAAAACGGACAGTGAAAGATTTCTTATGCTACTATGTCCGAAGTGGGCGCAATACACCAAGGACCCGATATATGCAATAGCAGCGGGCTTAGATGGGATGGAACAAGGCACACTATGCTATACCATTACAGGAAAATATGGAATCTAGCTACATCTAGACTTGAAATTCCACAGTTCAATGATTATACACCATTGTGTCATAACAAGAACCTCCCTGAAGTTAATAAAATACATGACACATTCATATGGTCTATACAGGGAGTATTTTACCTACACCATATATTAAAAGATGGACAGCTTAAAACCTTTAAACTACTCAAAGAAGAATTTACAATACAGAACCAGATGTTTTTCAGATTTTTACAAATCCATCATGCGATACAATCACAATTTCCTGACTCCTGCCCAAGTCCTACACCTAATGTTCTTATAGCTATAATCAAGAGCACAGACTCTCATAAATTGATCTCAGCATTTTATAACTTACTTTTAACCCCTGTAGCTACCAAAATAGCATATGATCTCAAACCAAGATGGGAAAGAGAGGTGGGACCGATGGAGGACGAGGAGTGGGGGGAGATTTTGGAGTCCTGTAAAACTGTCTCCTAAACCATCAGATCGACTGATGCAGCATTACATTCTCCACAGGGCATATCTTACACCCCTCAGAGTGGCAAGATATAAGCGTACACAAACCACCACATGTCAGATGTGCGGAAGAGAGACAGGCACTTTTTTTCATTTACTATGGGCATGCCCTAAGATAAAAGTCCTGTGGGAACAAATTGTAACATTTCTACAAGACACAATGGGCTCACCTCTAGCTTTAGACCCCAAACAATGCCTTTTGGGTATAGTTCCTGACAACTGACAAATACACCAAAACTTTTTTGCATGAAACATTTGCAGTAAGAAAGGTTATAGCCAAAAAATGGATGAGGCAGGAGGCACCTAAAGTAGTGGACTGGAAGGTGGAGATAAACAATACATTACCGTACAAGAAATGTATATATGTTAATAGAGGATGCCCAGCCAAGTACAATAAGATATGGGATAGATGGCTGCAAGAATCTTCTACATGTGTCTAATATAATCACACAGGTATGAAACGATTTAATGGACATAGGAATGGTTGTACAGGTTACATAAACCAATTATATACACCCGGAATATCATTGTATGTCAGGTATGTCTGTATTCAATACCATTTTTATTCAAGATATAATAATGGTTGCATTGTTACAATGTCAAAATGCAAACAAATTCATGTTATGTATGCACAAGTTACTCAATAAAAAACTTTTTTTTTTTTTTTTTAATCAAACAAACACCGCAAAGCGCCTCTGCAGAGGCGCTTTGCCGGCGGTATAGCCGCGCCGTCCCATTGATTTCAATGGGCAGGAGCGGTAAAGGAGCGGTATACACTCCGCTCCTTTACCGCTCCGAAGATGCTGCTGGCAGGACTTTTTTTTACCGTCCTGCCAGCGCATCGCTCCAGTGTGAAAGCCCTTGGGGCTTTCACACTGGATACACAACAGCGGCACTTTCGGGTCGGTTTGCAGGCGCTATTAGCGCAATAGCGCCTGCAAACCGCCCCAGTGTGAAAGGGCTCTTAAACTACAAGTCTTTCTGCTCCACATGTAATGGAAATAGACTTTTTTTATAATCCCATCAAGACAGTAGCCTGGGTGGCAACCACAGCTCCCTTCATAGATAAGTTGGAGTGGGACAGGAAGGTCATTATTTGCAGGATTACCAGTTGGAAAAGAAAAGAAAAAAAAAAACGAAACAAATGCAGCCACCACATCCAAGTATTGATAAGGCTTTATTACATTTCTGGTTTGGGGTTTAGATGAGCTTTAATTTGTGCACATATGAATGATTATAGTTCTACTTTTCAAAGCAGTATTAAATACAAACATATTGCATATTTATTTTTATTTTCATCTGATTTAACCAGCAAGTCAGTTTTTCAAAAGCAAAAATGGTCCTACAGATGTATCAATTTACAGGGATGAGAAAAAAAAATAAACACTGACAGGGGTGCTTACAATGATCAGCTTTTATTGATTCATGGAAGACCTTTATCATAAAAAGGGGGGAAAAAAAAAGTTTGCTGCAAATGATTACAAAGTGTGAGCTAGAGTTTGGCTTCAATTTGTTTGTGAAAACAGAGGGGGAAAAGCCTATAAGAAAACTAATGCAGCCACCACATCTAATGATTGTTAAGCTGCAGTATATAACATTTAAGGTTTGGGGTTTAATACCGCTTTAGGTAGAATTTTTACTTTACATACTGTAGTAGCCCAACAACCAGGTTGTTGATGCAACCTGGTTGATACATTCATACAAACACGAAGAAAAAATGAATAAATCAGCGCATATATGTAAAGAGTACACAGCAGCTGAACACCAGGGTCAACACAATCAAATCCCTCAATCTAAATATATAAAATAAGGTGCAGCGCTCAAATAAATGCGACAATGACAATAACACAAATAGTCCCTCATGGGGACATAATAAACAGTCCTGTAATGATTAAAGCACTATAGGTGTCCAAAAATGGTTAAGTAAGTGTCCATCACACGTGACAGCATGCCAAAATATAGTGACTGATGAGTGTGCCCAGCACCGGTGAATAGAATGGCCTCTCACCTGAATAACAGGTTAATAATGCATTCCCAACAAGGGTCAATCAGCACGAAATCCTTATCCGGATAAAAATCATTCCGTCAGGTAAACACTGGGGTTGGTAAGTCACGATGGCTCTGAGCTGAGCTGTAGGTGAGGGTGACTCTCACATAGCATATGTAATGCAAGAAAAGGACAAAATAGTGCTCTCGGGCACACACCACCTCACCGGAGCCATTTGCTACCAATTGACTGGCACACTCATCAGTCACTATATTTTGGCATGCTGTCACGTGTGATGGACACTTACTTAACCATTTTTGGACACCTATAGTGCTTTAATCATTACAGGACTGTTTATTATGTCCCCATGAGGGACTATTTGTGTTATTGTCATTGTCGCATTTATTTGAGCGCTGCACCTTATTTTATATATTCATACAAACACCATTTTCTTTCTAGATAAACCTATTTAAAATTCATATTTTACTAATCTGGCTAAAGTAAACTGAAAACTGAGTTATGTGCATCGCACATTCCATAGTAATTGCTCTAACTAATCACAATGAAAACCATTAGCAACTGAGGATGAGCTCCGGCGTGTTCGCACAGCCCACGTGCAGAGCCCGCCAGGAATTCAGCACTGCACCAATCACAGGCATTGAGACATTTCCCGATCTCTGCAGTTGTGTATTGGGTAAATGTCTCACTGCCTGTGATTAGCGCAGTGCCGGCTTCCTGGCGGGCTCTGCACGTGGGCTGTGCGAACGCGTCGGAGATCATCCTTATTTTGTAAAAGGTACTTAGCCTTAATTCTGTTAAGTAGCACATAAACCGCAGTAGGACCTGGTGCTAGTGTCCAGGGTCATTATATACACACACACACCAATATTTTAGTATGCAACCTATTCAATATACACATTTAATCCCCGACTATGAAAGCACTGTGCAACAAGGCGACTTACTTTCTTCTCATAGGGCAGTCTTTCATAAAGTGTCCAATTTTGCCACAGATTCTACAACATCTGTCATTGGGAGCAAGTTCACCTTCAGTCAGTACATCTGGATCAAAGAAATACTCCTATGGAAACAAAAAAAAAATTGTTCAAAACACATTATGTGCTATCCTGAGGGACAAGCATGGCAAATACAGACTAAAACCCTTTACACTGGGGCTGCTTTAGCGCTGTTTAAGCAGCGCTTTTCACCCCAAAAGGGATGAAAAGCATCCGTGTTGTGGCACTTCCCATTCATTTCAATGGTAAGGGCATTTAGGGAGCGCTAAATAGAGCGCTCCTAAACCACCCCAAAGATGCTGCTTTCAGGACTTTTCCCAACGTCCTGCAAGCGTACCGCCCCAGTGTGAAAAGTCACACTGAAGGGAATGGGAGGCGGTTTTCAGGTGCCATTTCTAGAGCTAAAATGCCTGAAAACCACCTCAGTGTGAAAGGGGTCTAAAAGTATCTGTCATTTTGTAGCAAACAGAAGCTTTTGCTAGGAGTTCACCCAGTACTAAACGTTGAATACTATACTAACATGGTCACCAAGTCAAATATATTTACCATTGAAGAGCGATATTCTTTTGGAAAATTTTTCATTGGGGTGCCAAATAACCGCCTTCCATTGATAAAACCTTTCATTATAAAATTAGTCACTGCAAAAAAAGGATAGAGAGACCAAAAAAAATTTAAGTAAAGCACTGTCCGTGATGGAAATGATCAACATTAATAAGTTATAAACATGGAGTTATGACTATTGGAAAATACAAGATTCCAACCATGTGATAAAGTTGCTAAAGGGGATAATGCACCACCCCATCAGTGGACAATGTTAGTATCCCTAAAGCTACTTGTAGTATTCGTTTACACTGGGATGGGAAAGGGCTAGGACGTCACAGATGGTTTCAAACTATAAATCCTAGATATATCCTTTTTAACCACTTCAGCCCCGGAAGGTTTTACCCCCTTCCTGACCAGAGCACTTTTTACAATTTGGCACTGCGTCGCTTTAACTGCTAATTGCGCGATCATAAAATGCTGTACCCAAACGAAATTTGCGTCCTTTTCTTCCCACAAATAGAGCTTTCTTTTAATGGTATTTGATCACCTCTGCCGTTTTTATTTTTTGCGCTATACACGGAAAAAGACCGAAAATTTTGAAAAAAAAAATGATATTTTCTACTTTTTGTTCTAAAAAAAATCCAATAAACTCAATTTTAGTCATACATTTAGGCCAAAATGTATTCGGCCACATGTCTTTGGTAAAAAAAATGTCAATAAGTGTATATTTATTGGTTTGCGCAAAAGTTATAGCGTCTACAAACCAGGGTACATTTTCTGGAATTTACACAGCCTTTAATTTATGACTGCCTATGTCGTTTCTTGAGGTGCTAAAATGGCAGGGCAGTACAAAACCCCCACAAATGACCCCATTTTGGAAAGTAGACACCCCAAGGAATTTGCTGAGAGGCATGTTGAGCCCATTGAATATTCATTTTTTTTGTCCCAAGTGATTGAATAATGACAAAAAAAAAAAAAAAAAAAAATTACAAAAAGTTGTCACTAAATGATATATTGCTCACACAGGCCATGGGCATATGTGGAATTGCACCCCAAAATACATTTAGCTGCTTCTCCTGAGTACGGGGATACCACATGTGTGGGACTTTTTGGGAGCCTAGCCGCGTACGGGGCCCCGAAAACCAATCACTGCCTTCAGGATTTCTAAGGGCGTACATTTTTGATTTTACTCCTCACTACCTATCACAGTTTTGAAGGCCATAAAATGCCCAGATGACATAAAACCCCCCCCAAATGACCCCATTTTGGAAAGTAGACACCCCAAGCTATTTGCTTTGAGGCATGTTGAGTCCATGGAATGTTTTATATTTTGACACAAGTTGCGGGAAAGTGACAAATTTTTTATTTTTTTTTTTTTTTTTTTTGCACAAAGTTGTCACTAAATGATATATTGCTCACACAGGCCATGGGCATATGTGGAATTGCACCCCAAAATACATTTAGCTGCTTCTCCTGAGTATGGGGATACCACATGTGTGGGGACTTTTTGGGAGCCTAGCCGCGTACGGGACCCCGAAAACCAATCACTGCCTTCAGGATTTCTAAGGGCGTACATTTTTGATTTTACTCCTCACTGCCTATCACAGTTTCGGAGGCCATGGAATGCCCAGGTGGCACAAACCCCCCCCCCCCAAATGACCCCATTTTGGAAAGTAGACACCCCAAGCTATTTTCTGAGAGGCATGGTGAGTATTTTGCAGCTCTCATTTGTTTTTGAAAATAAAGAAAGACGAGAAAAAAAATTTTTTTTTTCTTTTTTCAATTTTCAAAACTTTGTGACAAAAAGTGAGGTCTGCAAAATACTCACTATACCTCTCATCAAATAGCTTGGGGTGTCTACTTTCCAAAATGGGGTCATTTGGGGGGTTTTTGCCACCTGGGCATTCCATGGCCTCCGAAACTGATAGGCGGTGAAGAGTGAAATCAAAAATTTACGGCCTTAGAAAGCCTGAAGGCGGTGCTTGGTTTTCGGGGTCCCGTACGCGGCTAGGCTCCCAAAAAGTCTCACACATGTGGTATCCCCGTACTCAGGAGAAGCAACAGAATGTATTTTGGGGTGTAATTTCACATATTCCCATGGCATGTTTGAGCAATATATCATTTAGTGACAACTTTGCGCAAAAAAAATAAAAAAATTGTCTCTTTCCCGCAACTTGTGTCACAATATAAATTATTCCATGGACTTAACATGACTCTCAGCAAATAGCTTTCCAAAATGGGGTCATTTGGGGGGGTTTTGAACTGTCCTGGCATTTTATGCACAACATTTAGAAGCTTATGTCACACATCACCCACTCTTCTAACCACTTGAAGACAAAGCCCTTTCTGACACTTATTGTTTACATAAAAAAATAATTTTTTTTTGCAAGAAAATTACTTTGAACCCCCAAACATTATATATTTTTTTTAAAGCAAATGCCCTACAGATTAAAATGGTGGGTGTTTCATTTTTTTTTTTTCACACAGTATTTGCGCAGCGATTTTTCAAACGCATTTTTTGGGGAAAAAACACACTTTTTTACATTTTAATGCACTAAAACACACTATATTGCCCAAATGTTTGATGAAATAAAAAAGATGATCTTAGGCCGAGTACATGGATACCAAACATGACATGCTTTAAAATTGCGCACAAACGTGCAGTGGCGACAAACTAAATACATTTTTAAAAGCCTTTAAAAGCCTTTACAGGTTACCACTTTAGATTTACAGAGGAGGTCTACTGCTAAACTTACTGCCCTCGATCTGACCTTCGCGGCGATACCTCACATGCATGGTGCAATTGCTGTTTACATTTGACGCCAGACCGACGCTTGCGTTCGCCTTAGCGCGAGAGCAGGGGGGACAGGGGTGCTTTTTTTTTTTTTTCTTTATTATTATTATTTTTTTTATCCTATTTTTAAACTGTTCCTTTCATTTTTTTTTTTTAAATCATTTTTATTGTTATCTCAGGGAATGTAAATATCCCCTATCATAGCAATAGGTAGTGACAGGTACTCTTTTTTGCAAAAATTGGGGTCTATTAGACCCTAGATTTCTCCTCTGCCCTCAAAGCATCTGACCACACCAAGATCGGTGTGAAAATGCTTTCCAATTTCCCAATGGCGCTGTTTACATCCGGCGAAATCTAAGTCATAAAATGCTCGTAGCTTCCGGTTTCTTAGGCCATAGAGATGTTTGGAGCCACTCTGGTCTCTGATCAGCTCTATGGTCAGCTGGCTGAATCACCGGCTGCATTCTCAGGCTCCCTGTTGAGACAGGAGAGCCAGAGAAAAACACGGAAGACGTTGGGGGGGGGGGGGGGGGCATTCCCTCCCACTGCTTGTAAAAGCAGTCTAGAGGCCAATTAGCCGCTAGGATTGCTTTTACATGAAAGCTGACCGCTGGCTGAAAAGAATGATACCAAGATGATACCTAAACCTGCAGGCATCATTCTGGTATAACCACTCAAAGTCGTGAATGGCGTACCTGAAGACAAAAAAAGGGTTAACAATAAAGCACAGTAAACGGTAAGGTATAAAAAATTGCATACCTGAAAAGCAAACATGATAAAACATAATAACAATAAAACATTGCAGAATAGAATACAGTAAAAAAGAGCAGAATAGAGGGAGAGAATAGAGAGAGAAAGAATAAAACGACAACTATTTTTTTTTTATTTTATATTTTTGTATGGTTTTTTTTTTTTTTTTTTTACACTTTTTTTTGTAACTAACTTTTATAACTGTAACCGGTTCCAGGTTCGGGTCTCTCAAAATGCGATGGCATCTTGGGAGACCCTGAAAGTGTGTCCTAGTCTGTGCAATGCTGTACCCTACGCTAATAGTCAACTAGTGCATGGTAGCGTTCAAAACATTCAGCAATGCAAAGACCAGGATTGTCAGGACAGGAGGGACAATAATAGCGGGTGTCACGCCTATATCCGCGCTTGCTGCAGACACGACATCTTTTTTGGGGGGGTTCGTTGGGTAGGGGTACTCGGGAGGACATAAAGAAAATTCCTCTCATGCAGTCGACTGCATTTGGTTGGGGATGTGAATGGGGGAAGTACGGGCGCTGCAGAAGCGGTGGGTTCCCAATTAGGATTGGCGAATGCAGCAGGAAGGGCATTATGGGCACGACGGGCCTGTGTTTGTCTTTTTGGTGGCAGCGGGACACTACTTGTGCTTGCCACCTCACCAGCTTGAACTGCACTTATGGGACTCGCCACGTCACCAAGTGTTACTGCAGTGCTGGTTTGACTACGACCGGGGTGTACTAGGCCGCTGGTGCTTGCCAGTTCACCAAAACACTACCAAAAAAACTGTTAGCGATCGCAGGGATCAGGCCTGACTCTGCGAACGCTGCAGTTATGCGTTTAGTGTTTTGTAAGTGACAGTGATCGATCGATACTGCACTTGGGTGGGCTGGGCTGGGTCGGGCGGAGGGGCAAAACGCAGGTGCTAGCAGGTATCTGGGCTGATCACGCTAACACTGCGTTTGTGGGAACCCTAAACTGCTGGGGACGCTAGTATAGATCTGATCAGATCAGATATTGATCCGATCAGATTCTATACCACTAAGGGAGGCGTATGCTGCGTGCGTGGGTGTTAGCGGTACTGGCGCTAATCTGACGCTGCCTGGGGCTGGTGCTTGCCAGTTCACCAAAACGCTACCAAAAAAACTGTTAGCGATCGCAGGGATCAGGCCTGACTCTGCGAGCGCTGCAGTTATGCGGTTAGTGTTTTGTAAGTGACAGTGATCGATCGATACTGCACTTGGGTGGGCTGGGCCGGGCGAACGGGAAAAACGCAGGTGCTAGCAGGTATCTGGGCTGATCCCGCTAACACTGCGTGTTTGGGAACCCTAAACTGCTGGGGACGCTAGTATAGATCTGATCGGATCAGATATTGATCCGATCAGATACTATACCACTAAGGGAGGTGTACGGTGCGTGCGTGGGTGTTAGCGGTACTGGCGCTAATCTGACGCTGCCTGGGGCTGGTGCTTGCCAGTTCACCAAAACGCTACCAAAAAAACTGTTAGCGATCGCAGGGATCAGGCCTGACTATGCGAACGCTGCAGTTATGCGTTTAGTGTTTTGTAAGTGACAGTGATCGATCGATACTGCACTTGGGTGGGCTGGGCTGGGCCGGGCGGAGGGGCAAAACGCAGGTGCTAGCAGGTATCTGGGCTGATCCCGCTAACACTGCGTTTTCGGGAACCCTAAACTGCTTGGGACGCTAGTATAGATCTGATTGGATCAGATATTGATCCATACAGATACTATACCACTAAGGGAGGCGTATGCTGCATGCGTGGGTGTTAGCGGTACTGGCGCTAATCTGACGCTGCCTGGGGCGACGCATATCACCGCCGGGCGATCAGGGGGCTAAACCTTTATTCGGTAATAAACGGCGGGTGCCCTGACACTATAAAAAATAAACAAACTAACCAGCGTCACCTGTAACGGTTATACGGTGATCAGTGGTGAAAGGGTTAACTAGGGGGCAATCAAGGGGTTAAAACATTTATTAGATAGTATATGGGGGTCCCTGACGCTATAAAACGCTGACGGCGAACCTAAATATTTACGTCCCTAACTAGCGTCACCAGCGACACTAATACAGCGATCAGAAAAATGATCGCTTAGCAACACTGGTGACGGGGGGTGATCAAGGGGTTAAAACTTTATTAGGGGGGGTTAGTGGGGTACCCTAGACCTAAATGGGGCCTAACACTCACTGCCCTAACACACTAACTGTCACAAACTGACACTATGCAGTAATCAGAAAAAAAAAAAAAAAAAAAACCTGCTTGGTGTCAGTTTGTGACGGGGGGGGGGGGGGGTGATCGGGGGGGGGATCGGGGTGTAATGTGTGCCTGGCATGTTCTACTGTGTGTGTGTGTGTTGTGCACTCACATTACAGTCTTCTCTCCTCGGCCCGGAACGGAAAATACCGAGCCGAGGAGAGATGTCATCATTTCCTCTGCCTCTGTGTACAATACAGAGGCAGGGAAATGATCCCATTGGCTGGGAGCGATCGCGAGGGGGGGGCCACGAATGGATGGCCTCCCCCTCACCACCGATCGCCGGGGGACATTTGCCGACCGTCGCAGGCACCGGGGGGGGGTCCGATCGGACCCCCCACCCGCGGGCAGGCAGGGACGTACAGGCAAGCCCTTTTGCCTGCCCGTGCCGCTCTGTCGACGTACATCTGTGTGCGGCGGTCGGCAAGTGGTTAATATAAGTTCATCACAGTTGTCTATATACATTTTCTAGTTTTTTTAAATGCAAAAAGCTTATTAGTAAAATACACTTTGCGTATTTTTTTTGGACACCTACTCTTTCGCGACAATCCAGCACCCAGATTGTGATTTAGGTCAAAAGGATCTATATGCAAAACAGAAAAACAAAGTTAGTATGGTTGTACAAGAGCCTTTTTCACTATAAAGTGGAACACCTTAGAGGGAAATAGTTTTAAAATGAATTTGACTGTTTAATGTTAAGACTTTCTAGTTTAAAATGGCATTAGTGAACTTGTTTACCCTTTGACCAGAGACGGATGAAAAGTTCACCCTTACCAAAAAAACTGCCTATGCAGGTAAGGGTGCCTGCAGATAAAGACTATGAAGCTTTGACCAACGTTAAATAATGCCCTTGCTATAAGTGTAGGCCATTCACATATCACTAGAAGTCTGGCCACAAAACTGAGTGAATGCTTCATGCTGTCTTGCGTCATGCTGTCTTAGGACAATCCCAGCTGATCCAAACCCCCTTGTATGTGCTTGCTCCTGTCTCAGTAGCTCAGAGACACTGTGATGAAGAGTTTGTAGACCACGCATGTGCGGGGGCTTCAGAGCATACCTTTTTGATAGTGAGGGTGAGCAGTGAGTGTGTCTTAGCAACATGGTAGGACAGGATGCCAGATCTGGGAGTTTTTCAGCTTGGCTTCAGGATGTAAATGGCCTACACATATAGCAAGGGCAGTATCCAACTTTCGGCAAAGATGTACCATTTTATTTTTATCTACAGGCACATTTTTGGTAAAGAAGAACTAACCCTTTTAGGTAGAATGGAGTCCCAGCCAAAAGTGAGAGGTTGGCTACCCCATCCCTTAAACTGATATTGATAAGAACTACAACAGGAACTAAGGGCGTCCCATTTCCACTATCTGTACCAACATGGCCCAATCCAACACCAACTGCCTACCAATGCATCTTTCCCTTGTGAAGTGACAAACAGATGCCTAGCTTTAACCAACGGCGCTATCCCAATGGTGTGCAATAGGAGTCTGTAGGTTGTAGCCAGGCTTTAACACCTTCCGGGCCCTTGACCCCTCGCTTGGGTTGCCTTGTGAATAACTCGGCTCTACCTGTTATCCTCCATAACACGGAGCCGTACGAGCCTCAGACGGCAGCGCGCCCGGCGATCGGCCTTGGCGTCCCCTCTCCCCCTCCCTGGAACCCACAGACCGTTGGTCTATGTTACTTTAAACCCACCATCTATCCGGAAGTGCCATCTGGAGACCCGAGGGAGCTCCCACCGTGTTCTGCCACCACCATCCATCCCTGCCAGGACCTGATGTGTGACCAACACTGCACGGACTTGCTGAGACTTGTGGTCCTCCAGACTCTCCTCTACACAGAGATGCACCGGAACGCAATACTACAGTCTTCCATGTGAGTGGATATTGTTTGTTGTAAATAAATGATTATTGATACATACTCAGAGGCGCCCCTCTTCCTTGTTTATCCTCCATAACATATCCACTCTTTTATAACAAAGGGCTCACACTCTTGCTACAGCATTTGTTTTAATAAAAACGGTCAGCTGCAATTGCAGTGTTCCTTTGCAGCTTCTTGCCAGTAAAGTCAAGGGAGCCACAGTAAAGGGTTTCATGCACATAGCCTGAGACAAAGGTCCTCCAGCCTTTATAAATATAAAAGGGTAGAAAGCACACATGAGTTTGTCAAGCTAAAAACCCTATGCAAGTTTAAATTTGAGTTTTTACCTTCAATGACTATGTATTTGGAAGTCCACTGCTTTTTAAAAGTGGTTAGCAAGCTTTTTCTTCTGATAGAAATGACATGTTCTTTAAAATCAAAATCTTCAGTATAAAAACGAAGAAGCCCAAGCCATAGTTCACCAGGAGACTCCTTATTTTTTCCATAATCTGGCCAGTACTTTGGCTTAAGAAAAAAAAAAAGGATTAAAACACACCATAAAAAAAAAAAAAAAAAAAAAAAAAAAAAAAAAAAACCACAATCTGTAGAATGGATAGAAGGTTAGTTTATAGCAACCCTCCACTAACCCTAGGCAGGGGTAGAGAATGGTGTCTTGAGAGAAGTAGTGACCGCATAATGCAAAGTGCAACCCCCTCCAGTTTGGAGAGGACAACACTAGCCAACTAACAAAGGGCACAAGTCCACTTAAGATGGTGTGGCACTTTGTAAAATCTGAGAAGCCTCCCTCTCTCTCTCAGAAGTAAATGGCAAGAACTATAGCTGCCAGAAATGTCTCCTTTTTATACACTCCAGGCAGGTTTCCCCACTGACACACTATTCCTGATTTGGCCACTCCTGCCTTCTTTGGAAGGCCACCAATACCTGCAAGCAGTGAATCAGGGATCTGTGGCATCCTCCAGCTTGGGGGGAAAGGGCACACTACTGGGGGAAGTACCTACTTTTTACTTTCCTCATCTCTCTTCCTCCCTCTCTGAAGCCATGAGCTACCCTCATCTGCATCCGCTTACTCTATTCCTACTCTCCACTTGCTCTTCAGTCACGATTCCCAATTGCACTCTGTGCCCAGAGTCCACTTCCTCCTTCTCCCCAGTAACCATTTTTCAGTTTTTGCTATCCTTTCCTTCTCTGCATAAGCTTTGTTCTCCATTCAGTTTCTCCTTTGCACCCACTCTCCAGTTTCGGCTCATTACCTTCTAATTTGATTGCTGAAAAATTACTACAATTTGTAAAACACTAAAGTTAAAGAACTGGCACGTATTTACAAGCAAGAAGTGCATGTAAAGAAAAAGAAATACAAAATCACAAAGCATATGCAGGCTTGAACATTTTGTTAATTTCCAAAACCAGTTAACACTAATTTATAATATGGATTAAAGCATAGTTTACAGACTTCAACTTACCAGCTCATCCAATTTGTCAAAGAGTAGACATTCCAGCCATCAACAAGTATTTCAGGCATATGGGAATCTAGGTAAATCTAGCATACAGGAAAGAAAAACAAAAAAAAACAAAAAAAACAAAAAACAAAAAAAAAAACCACACCCCGTTAGCCTTTACACAAATGTCAAATTAAAAACAGACCTTCTCTTGAAAGTGAAAGTTCCACTTATCCTCCTCCCTCTCCTTTCTAACCAAAATGAGTTTGTTTTTCTGGGAGCAGGTACCCACTCCCACAATTCTCATCTAGGAGAGGACTAGGTCAGCTTGTACTGTCCCATTCCTGTCCTCTTGGGAAAAAGTCCCAGAAGACTGCAGGAGCAGTCTAAGGCTGGCCATATATTGAAGTATACTGTATGTGAGCCCTTACCTTGTAAAACTATTTATTCAGTTCAAAATAGAAATTAAAAAAGGGAAACTTGTGCACGTGTTAATTTCCAATCAGTAGTACAAGAACAAGGGATTTTAAATTGATAACTGGATTTTTAGCGTGTCCTTCAACAAGTCAATCACCAAAATAACTTCACTGCAATTAAAAGCATAAGCTTTTGACCTGTATTTGGATTCAGACACCTTCTCCTCAATCCTGACCAGTTTCTCAGCCCCTGACAAAATGAAAAGCATACCCACATGTTGCTATTAGCACCATGCCTCATGGTGGAGGAGTTGTGTTCAGAGTGTTGGACATTGCTGGCATTACTCCATATGATGTAGTGTTTTACTTCTCCAAAGAAATATCCTAGAAACTATCTGATGAGCTACTTGATTTTCAAAATGCTGCTTGTTTTGATATAGGTTCTTTATCAAAATCTGGGCATTGCCAGAAAAAAAAGGGTTTAACTTTAAAATGTGACATTAATTGCATGCATGTTACTTAGGAGATTTCACAGAAGAGCAGTAAATTCAAGACTTGAACCCAATTTAATTAAAAATATCAAGACCAACATGTAGGTTTCAGAACATAATGGACTCGTTTGTGGAATAGCGACAAATCACAGAATCAATTTTACTTCTAGGCTTCACTGCAAAATGCAGAAAAGTACAGAGGGACTAAACATTTATGCAAAGATATGTATATAAACCTGAATTATTTTTGCAGCTGCAGAACGTTATTTTAGGGCCGTAGAAAGTTTTCAAAGGAGGGCCATATTAAAGCAATTTATCAGAGATAGTCTAGGGCAAGGGTCTCCAAACTGGCCCTTTGCTTGCCTTTGTCCAACCCTTTAGGCATTATTCCTTCTATTGACAGCAATATTGAGGCACCATTTCACTGAAACAGTTGGGAATTATTCCTCCTACTGACACAAACAATGATGCACTGTTCCTGCCACTAATACCAATGATAGGGTACTATTCCTCCTACTGACCACATTTTTTTTAAATCCCACTGACCACCAAGCCTGAGACATTTTGACAAGTTTCGGCACCCCCTGAAGACTGAAAAGCAGTAAACTGGTCCTTTGTTTAGAACGTTCGGAGACCCCTGGTCTAGGGAAAGGTGCATTTCTACTTTCACCAAGAATACCGCTTTGCATTAACACAGATGTTTATTGGAGCCTCCCCACCCAATACCAGTTACCTATTGATCCTGCCAGTTCTATTTCTCCATGCCCTGTAATGGGCTAAGCAGTCCAGTGAAAGCTTTGGTTGAGAAAAAGCATTTAAAAGTGGAACTAAAGGCAAAAAAACAAAAAAACAAAAACAAAAACTAGCAGGTAGACATATTGCAGAGGAAATGCTATATCCTTTCTGTAATAAAAGCGAATTTCCTGCCTGCCAGCTTCTGATTGAACACAGAGCGAAGCATGCACAGCTCAATATACAATCTCAGCATGCTTTGGGTGGGGTGAACTAACTCCCACACACATGCGTGGAAGTTACGCCACTCCAGGATCATCAATCAAGATGGCTGACAACTTCAGACCTGAAGATATCCAGGTGAACATAGCAGAAGTGACCAAGGAAAGCATGGGAGTCTCACTGGCAGAGGGGGTACACTGGGAGAAAAAAAAAAAAGTGTGTGCCATAATGTGCAAATATGGCTGTGCTAGCCAGAAAGGTTTAATTCTGCTTTATCACTGAAAGGAGTGCTCACAATCTTCCAGCATTTATTCATATTGCTTAAAGTTTTTAACTTTAATGCATGCTATGCATTAAAGGATAAGTTCACCTTGAGGGAACAGGTTACATGTTCCACCCGTTTAGGGTGGAACAGGTTCCCAATTCTGCACCCACTGCCCGTTACTCTCCCTCCAGCTGTGTGTGAATGAATTACAATGAACTACAAGCCTGACATCTTTTGCGGTTGTCAGCTTGTAGTTCTCAATGAGCTACTACGGTGCTGTGGAGAGTAACCGTGGTTGCTAACCGATTTCTTCCTGCCCATATGGTATGTATGGGTACACAGATACACTGACTCTGCAAGAGACCTGCATGGTACCAGCGATCTGCTGGGGGCAATCAAGCAGACTTGCATCTCCTATATAATCCCTCCCTTCCCACATTCAGTCAATGGAGTCTATGCGGTCAACTCATGCTGGATGCGAGTATGAAAAAGCCCTCAACAAAACGTAAACTTTGAATGTCCCTCTACAGCTCTTTTTCTTGTTTGATCATAGGGCTTTATAGAAGATTGCTCTCCTTTTGCTGCAGTTATCTACCATCCAGCTCGATCCAGATATTTTGTGGCCTCTTACCCGACCATTAGGTGTGTTTTACTTGTGTATTGATAGACTTGATACATTTTATTGGATGCTTGTTTCAAATTTATATAAAAAACACTTTCCTGCGGATTCTTATACATGATAAATGTCCATAAAAAGCTATAAATCATAATACCTTTCAAAAAATGTTATGGATCAGTTAAAGGGTGTCCCTATGCTTTAATTCAATTCAGTGAATGCGAGCAAGCCACCTCTGTTGCTTTCTGCAAGATAGCCATTGATCTTCTGTGGGGCTAGAGGTCAGAGTTGGGCTGAGAACCACATGGTCTGTACCACTGAGCCATTACCTGTCGGTCTGGACATCGTTACATTCACAGCTTTGTAAGTGCATTATACTTGCTTTGAATGTTATATGAAAACAGTAAAAATCATGTACAATCTGGTAAAATGTAATATAAATTTCATTACACATTCTTTTGCTTTTTTGATGTATGTAGGAGTGCTTCCACTTCCTTATCCCCTGAAGACTTTATACAAGTTGAAACACGTTGGGTTGACTTATTTCAACTGAAAACTGTGCGGTCGTGCGACGTACCCAAATAAAATGGCAGCAATAGTTAGCGGGACTGTGACATTGCGGCAGACAAAATGGAACACCGGACATTGTTTGGGTACCACTGCCATGAATACAGTGATCAGTACTAAAAATATGCACTGTTACTGTACTAATGACACTGGCAGACAGGGGCGATCAAAGGGTTAAACATGTGCCTAGCTGGTGCTTGCTAACCGTGTGGGGGATGGTCTGACTGGTTGAAGACAGATCAGTGTTCCTCCACCTTCTCCCCTGCCAGAATGGTGATCTGCCTGGTTTACATAGGCAGATCACCGTTGTGCCTCTCCCGGGAACTATCGTGGTGGCCGCCCGACCTGCTGCATTAAATATGCGGTAGGCAGTCAGCAAGTGGTTAAATACCATCAAAAGAAAGTTTTTTTTTTTTTTTAAGAAAGATAAATTCATTTGGGTACAGAGTTGCGTGACTAATTGTCATTCAAAAGCATGCATCTCTGAAAACTGAAACCTGACCTGGGCAGGAAGGGGGTAGAACAGTCTGGTCTTGAAGTGGTTTGAACCATGATCTTCTAGGATTACTCCATCTACTGTTTAACTACTGTGCAGTGCAATTTCAATGCAGGATAAACAGCATTGCCAGGAAGTGGGAAAAATAAGTGTTTTGTCAGAATCAACAGGAGAAAAAAAAAAAAAATTCCTGTTACTGCTAGGGACAGACTATCATACGTGATTTTTTTTATTTTTTCACTTACACCAACTTAGCATTGTAAATTGTCAAATTCCATTACAGTGTAAATTAATTTGCTTCCTTTCGCATGGAGTTATCACAGGCTGCACTTTTGGCAAGATGAGGCATTTCTATGTATTATGCAAGCTGCCTTACCTCTTGGAGAACAGGGATAACAGGTGGATCCTCTGTTGAAGGAAGTATAGCACCATAAGAGTATATGCATATGAAGACAGACTGCCTCGGGAAGCATCTCCAATGTCACACACCTTTGCAGAAAACAAGAATTATGGCGCTTATACAATAACCACGTTATGTATAGTATATGCAGTTGAAATTACAGGCGTACCTTAGTGAACACCTTCATGATGTAACAAAGGTATTTAACTCTAGGATCTATAGCAGCATAAGATGCCAAAAGCCTAGTGTTATGAAGAGCCTAGGAGAGAGAAAAAAAAAACATTTTCCATTTATTCCAACCTCAAATTTAGTGCACGTGTTACGTAGCTGAAAGTGCAAATCTAAAAAAAATTAAAAAAAATACTATGTATACTCACCAATGTGTTATATAAACTGATGTCTCCTTCAAGGCCACTTCTTACATGGTAGAATTTTACAATTGGCACTTTTGCTGTGGTAATAGGAAGGATATTCCTCAGCCCTAAGTAAAAAAAAAAAAAAAAAAAGCTTTGTATTAATCTTTGCAAAAACAAGTCTCGAGACCAGTAAAGGGCAAAACAAAACATTCTTCTCTGCACTCATTAAGCCAAGTGAAAATATGTTTTCCAAAGTGCACATGCTCTACCTTTAGTGAACCAATTACTATATGTAAGGAATAGTCTTTGGGAGATGTAGCTCTTGGAGGCTTTCATATGTCAACAGGAACAGTCTGGTGATGTTGACACGTGGGTTAATAAAACTGTTTTCTCACTACAGAAAATAAAGTAATTTTTTTTTTTTTTAAAGTTCTGGGACAGGCTCTGGAGCAAAATTAGGTTTGGTGTAAATTGAGTACACCTCGACATACACTTTAAAGGTGAACTCCAGGATGAACTTTTATGAGATACCGTACGTATACAGGTGCTCCTGTATCTTTAAAATTGCTGGTTTTACAGAGCACAGTCGTAATGCCTGTGAGAAACCCAGCTTTCTTTGTTGAGTGAAAAGCCCTCTGCCCCCTCATATCCTGTTTAAAAGACTGGTAGCCATCATGTCCTCTATCCCCTGGACCACCGATCTTGTACAATCCCCTGTAGTTCTTCATAAAGACAGGGGCTACATAATCCTGTTTTAAACTCCGTCTGATCCAACCACTGTGCTGTGTAGTTAAGATTGATGGGCCAGCACACTTCTGGTCTGTTCCCCCCCCCCCCCCCCCCCCCCCCCACGACTATGACCTCTCAAATTCACTGACAGATCAGGGTGTGAACTCCACATATGAAGCGCCCCTCATCACATTCACATCAACTATAGCACTGTTAACAATGTCCTGGCAAAAAATATGAGGGAGAGCAAAGCACAGCAATGTGGGTGGGCAGAGTCCAAAGATTGAGTAGCACTTTTATCCAACCCACACACATCCACAGTTCCACCCACCTAACTGATCATACAGGACTAAAGTATAGATTTAATCACCATGCTGGAGTTCTTTAACCACTGGTAGGATTTACCCCCTTAATGACCAGGCCATTTTTTGCGATATGGCACTGTTACAATTAGGGTTGTCCCGATACCGATACTAGTATCGGTATCGGTACCGATACCGAGCATTTGCCCAAGTACTTGTACTCGGGCAAATGCTCCCGATGCTTCACCCGATACCTTGACTGTCAGCTGTGATCGGCGCGTGGGGGAGTTACAAGATTCTCCCCCCGCCGGCTTTCAGCTGCTTTAGTGACATACAGCGGTGATCGCTCACAGCTGACTGTCACTGCATCCTCCTCCATGCCCCCTCCGTTCCTCTGTCCCTCTCAGCTGTCCCCTCAGTTCTGCTCTTATCTGTCCCTCTCAGCTGTCCCCTCGTTCTGCTCTTATCTGTCCCCTCCGTTCTGCTCTTATCTGTCCCCTCTGTTCTCCCCCTCCGTTCCTCCGTCCTCCTCCTCCTTCCTTTGTGTATGGATAGAGTCAGCTGACTCTGTCCATTCACATAACTGAAACATTGTAATCTTCTGTGATTACGATGTGTCAGTTTATGAATGGAGAGAAGCTGCGGTCTTCTCTCCATTCATTGTCAGTGCAGCTGACGCTGCAGAGAAAGGGACTGGGGATTCTCTATCCTCTGTCTCTTTCTCTGTCTCAAGGGGGAGATATCAGAGGTCTGTTAAGACCCCTGATATCTCACCAAAGCCCCCCAAAAGGGCTGATAAAAAAAAAAAAAAAAAAAATAATAAAGAATAAAAGAAATATTGTAAAAAATAAAAATTGTAAAAAATAAAATAACACACACATACAACGTTCACCCCCTCCCCCCCCCCCCCAAAAAAAAGCAAGCACTGTTAAAAAAAACAAAAAAATGAAAAAAACACTGTCATGTGACATTAAAAAAAAAAAGTATCGGTATCGGCGAGTACTTGAAAAAAAGTATCGGTACTTGTACTCTGTCCTAAAAAAGTGGTATCGGGACAACCCTAGTTACAATGCTGTACCCAAATAAAATTGATGTCTTTTTTCTCTCCACAAATAGAGATTTCTTTTGCTGGCATTTTATCAACTCTGCGATTTAAATTTTTTTGCATTATATAAAAAAAAAAAAAATTTTCTTCATCAATTTAGGCCAATATGAATTCTGCTACATATTTTTGGCAAAAAAACCCCCAAAAAACCCAATAAGTGTACATTGATCGGTTTACGCAAAAGTTTTAGAGTCTACAAAATAGGGGATAGATTTAGGCCATTTTTATAATTTTTTATTTTTTTTTTACTAGTAATGACGATGATCACTGATTTTTAGCAGGACTGCAACAATGCGGCAGACAGATCAGACACCTGACATTTGACACTTTTTTGGGAACCAGTGACATTATTAAAGTGATCAGTGCTAAAAATATGCACTGACATTGTACTAATGACACTGGCAGGGAAAGAGTTATCAGGGGTGATCAAGGGGGTTAAAGGTGTTCCCTGGGTGTGTTTACTAACTGTATGGGGGATGGGCTGCTTGAGATAACACACAGATCCATCTTCCTGCATAGCAGAAAGACCAGATCTGTCATCCCCTGACAGAACGGAGCTCTGCCTTGTTTACATAGGCAGATCCCCGTTCTGTCTCTGCGGGGAATGATCGCGGGCGGCTGACGGACTCTCCCGCTGATCGGCTCCCCCTGCTGGCCAATCGGCACACGCCCACAGAAAGCAGTGTATGAGCCCGACGTACACCTACGGTGATTCACGCAGCCGAGCCAGCTTGCCGCAATATAACTGCGAGCTGGTCAGCAAGCAGTTGACACCAAGGCTGGCCATGCATTATACAATTTTTTTATTCAATTTTCTTTAGGATTTACCTTCAACTATGTAATGCAGGGACCTGCCTGATTGTATTTCACAAATTGAAAAAAAAAAATAGGATTTTTTAAAACAGCTTACCTGTAAAATCCTTTTCTTTCGAAGGACATCACGGGACACAGAGCCACAGTAATTACTGATGGGTTATATAGGTATCACTGGTGATTGGACACTGGCACACCCCATCAGGAAGTTCAACCCCCTATATAATCCCTCCCCTTTGCAGGGATACCTCAGTTTTGTAGCCAAGCAATATAGTGTATTAGAAGAGGGGCGGGACCTCTGTGTCCCGTGATGTCCTTCGAAAGAAAAAGGATTTTACAGGTAAGCTGTTTTAAAAAATCCTATTTTCTTTCTCGAACATCACGGGACACAGAGCCACAGTAATTACTGATGGGATGTCCCAGAGCAATGCTACCTGAGGGGGGGGGGGACCACGACCAAGTAGCTTGCAATCAGACCTGAGGACCCTGTACCGCTGCCTGCAGCACACTACGCCCAAAGGCGATATCCTCATGCCTTCTCACATCCACCTGATAGAATCTGGTGAATGTATGAACTGAAGACCAGGTTGCGGCCTTGCAGATTTGAGCCATAGAGGCCCGGTGATGCACTGCCCAAGAAGCACCAATAGCCCTTGTGGAATGTGCCCTGATCTGAAACGGAGGAATCTTCTGTTTCAAACCGTAAGCTTGAATGATCAACTGTCGAATCCATTTAGAAATGGTAGCTTTTGACGCTGCCTGTCCTCTATTGGGACCCTCTGGCAGCACAAACAAAACATCCGTCTTGCGGATCTGAGTAGTTGCCCCTAGATAGGCCTTAACTGCTCTTACTACATCCAACGAATGTAGAGATCTCTCTTCCGGAGAACAGGGATCTGGAAAAAAGGAAGGTAGAACAATGTCTTGGTTTAAATGAAAATCAGAAACCACCTTCGGTAAAAAACTAGGATGAGGGCGTAGTACCACTCTATCCTTGTGTATAATCAAATAAGGCTCCTTACAGGAAAGAGCTGCTAATTCTGATACTCTTCTAGCAGAAGAGATGGCCACCAGAAAAATTAATTTCCTTGTCAACAAGACCAAAGGAATCTGACTTATTGGTTCAAAAGGCTGTTTCTGTAACACAGCCAGGACCAAATTCAAGTCCCAGGGGTTTAGGGGCGCTTTAACCGGAGGATTAAGACGCATCACCCCCTGCATAAAGTTTCGGACCAAAGAATTCGAAGCAAGTGGCCGCTGAAATACTGATAAAGCAGAAACCTGGCCCTTGATGGTACTCAAGGCCAGCTTCATCTCTAATCCCATCTGTAGAAAATCAAGGATTCTACCTATGACATATTTCCTGGGATGCCAACCTCTGGATTCACACCAGGTTATATAAGCCTTCCAGACTCTATGATAAATCATCCTGGAAGCTGGCTTCCTTGCATTAATCAAGGTAGATATGACAGGACCTGAGAGCCCACGACTCTTCAGAACGTGGGTCTCAATAGCCAAACCGTCAAATTTAGCGTTTGTAAGGCAGGATGGAACACTGGACCTTGAGATAACAGGTCTGGGCGTACCGGTAGGGTCCACGGGGAACCCACCGTCATCCTTACTATTTCTGCATACCAAGTCCTTCTGGGCCAAGCGGGGGCCACCAGAAGTACTGACTTCCTTTCCTGCCTGATCCTGCGAAGGAGTCGTGGTAGTAGCAGAATAGGCGGGAATGCGTAAATCAGTGAGAACCGATGCCACGGAATCACCAACGCATCCGTCCCGCATGCAAGAGGATCTTTTGTCCTTGCCACAAATCTGTCTATCTTTTTGTTGAATCGGGATGCAAAGAGATCTACATCTGGAACCCCCCATCTTTGGCATATGGCCCAAAAGACGTCGGGATGCAGAGACCATTCCCCTGGAAGTAACTGCGGGCGACTTAGATAGTCCGCCTGCCAATTTTCTATTCCCGGGATGAAAACTGCCGATATGCATGGCACATGCATCTCTGCCCAGACTAAGATCTGGTTCACCTCTTTTTGAGCAGCTCGGCTCCGGGTGCCTCCCTGATGATTGACATAAGCCACTGCTGTGGCATTGTCGGACTGGATCCTGACCGGACAACCCTGTAGCCTGATAGTCCAGGTAATACTTTGATGACCTGCTTAACATGGTCTCTTAAGTATTGACAGACTCCAATCGCTGCTACTGCAGGTTGGGCCACTGATCCTGCTAAGGAGAAAACATCCTTCAATAGGGATTCCATCCTTTTATCTACAGGATCCCTGAGCATTGTCTACAGGACAAGTCAGGCTATTATTTACGGAGAAAATGGCGGCATCAATAGCCGGTATTCCCCACATTTTAATAAACTTTTCTTCCATCGGATAAAGTGTTGAAAACTTTCTCGGCGGAAAAAAACGTTTGTCTGGGTGATCCCACTCAGAATAAATAAGCTTTTCCAGTAAAGTATGAACAGGAAAAGCATGTGCTGCTTGGAAAGGTTTCAGTGACCCCAAAGCAGAAGAGGATTCTTTAGCAGTTTCAGGTATGGGCAACTTAAATGTGGAGCGGACCAATCCAGTGAGGATCTGCACTAAGACTTTCTCCTCTTGGGAAGTCGCAGAGGGTCCCTCTCCACCTGAATCCTCCGAAGAGGAATCATTCATCCCATCCTGATCCTCTGAAAGGGATTCATCTCCTTTATCCCAGAGCTCCTCTGTCTGAGGGTCTTGGGGAACAGAGGAAAGCCTAGTGCGTTTTCTTCCACTGAGTGAAGACATAATCACGGCCATTAATGGTTGAGGAAAAAAACCTCTTGTGTAATATATACAGGGGCTGAAGTGCCAGAAGCAGGTGTAGCCCCTGACCCCGATGGCTCTCCCTGGCTAGCCGTCCCTGGCCCATCTTTAGGGGGGGAGGATGCTGCCGACAGGGGGCCCTCAGAACCTGAACGAGATCCCCTAGTGTCTCTGGTTCCTGGGGTGCTTGAACCTCTTCTACCCATAGTGCAAAGCAACAAGGTGTGAACAAGCCTGAACGGCTATCTTGAGAGATGGTGGCCATTAGGCCGCAGAGCCCGGGTGGTATAACCACTTTCTAGACCCCTGTGGCCCCTCTCTAGCCTGGGGGGGGAACATTCAAACATGAGAAATCCCCCTTTCCACCTTACCTGCTTGTAGCCTGCTTTGAGATGCTGGGACATGAACAGCGATTACAACACCTGAGACAGAGTCAGCATGTGCAGGTTTGTGCTCTTGGCAGCCCCCGGTGGTCACAATAGGCATAGCATGCATTTACCTTAGAGAAAAGCCACTAGAACTCAAAAATTCTGTGGAATCTCCTCTTACCTTATCCAGCCGCAGGGTGCCGTTTACACAGACCCAATCTTCACCTCTCACGGTGGGCTCAGTTTGAAAAAACCGTCAGAGACTGGGGCCCCCATCAGTAGGGGGATCCAACAGTTCTGGGACCGTAAAGCACCTCGCCAGAAATTAGGAAGTTTAAAGCCATTTTCTGATCTGCGGGGTCCAGCTCTCTAAAAAGAGAAGCATTATGGGTAAAACCTCGTTTCTTTGGACACGAGGCCCGGGTACCATTCAATTCAGCCATGAAAAGACACTTTGAATGGATCCGGTTCGCCTGGCTTGCCCCAGTATAGGATCTTAGGATATTCCCTTTGGAGCTCAGCACAGGACATCTTTACACGTCCATCACCTAAGACACTGGCGTAAAAACTGAGGTATCCCTGCAAGGGGGAGGGATTATATAGGGGGTTGAACTTCCTGATAGGGTGTGCCAGTATCCAATCACCAGTGATATCTATATAACCCATCAGTAATTACTGTGGCTGTGTCCCGTGATGTTCGAGAAAGAAATTAGGTTTTGATCTCATATGGTTTTGGTAAATCTAAAGGAAAATTTTATAATGTATGGCCAGCCTAGCTTGTAGCTCTAAAAAGCTCAACAAGCCAAATCCCATTAATTTCAATGTCCCCTGTTCACATCTGAGTGTTCTGACGTCTGAAACAAAACACCCGAAGCTCAAAAAAGTACAGGAGCTTCCTTTTGGCAGATTACGTTTTTTGGCCTCACGGACTTCAATAGCAATGCCTGACTTTAGCCTTTTGTCGCCCGTTTTCTGCTTAAAAAGCAGCTCTCCACCCTAATGCTTTCTATTGGCTAAACGAAAATGCCTGAAGCTGTAAAATGCTTGTTATAAGCCACAGAAACGCCTTAAAAATGCCTGAAAATGGCAGTAAATCGCTATGCTCAGGTGTAAATGGAGCCTAAAGGACTAGACAAATTAAGTCAATGTTCAGCAAAGCGTTTATTTCCAGTAGAAATATACCTTGATGTTTTCGAAGATGTCTTGCCAATTCTTCAATTGTCCGTATTGAATCCAGAGCCTTTAAAAATAAAAAATAAACAAACATTTTAAAAGCATATAAAGTTGATCTAAAAAGTATTACACACACACACACACAGTATGACATGTAGTTTAATTACTTCTAAATGTGAAGTTTTTTTCTTCCCTAAAATATAGAAAAGACACTAAAGGTTTAGGTTTTTTTTAAAATGACAAACATGTCATACTTACCTCCACTGTGCAGTTGGTTTTGCACAAAGGGGCCCCAGTCATCCTCTTCTGGGGTCCCCAAGCGGCGCTCTTGGCTCCTCTTAAGTGCCCCGCAGAAGCACTCTCCTTTGGGACACCCATGCGGGCGGTCTATTGACACGGGACTCGGCCCCCGGCATCACTGGATTTGATTGTCAGCAGCAGGAGGCAAATAGCTGCGCTGCTATCAATCTACCCAATCAGGGCCCGAGACACCGCCTGGAGATGGTGTGCTTCTGCATGTCGCTGTAAAGAACGGGTTCAGGCAAGTAAAAAAAAAAAAAAAAACACAACGGGGGGTCTGGGCTGTGCACAAGAGGATTTTCACCTTAATTGCATTAAGGTGAAAAACAAGGGCTTACAACACCTTTATTGTGACCTACAACCTGTATAATTCGATTAAAATTGAACTCAAATCTTTAAACCTTTTACTACTAGGTCTACACGTCATACAGACCTAACAGTGAGTGGTTTTATACACACTCCCAGTGGGACTGTCAGATGGAAGAGATCCGGTGGCCTGGAAGTAGCCTGCTTGCTTCCAAACACCTCCAGTTACCAGCACGTGCACCCCCCCCCACCCCCCCCCCCCCCCGTGGCCAGGTATCCTGGGTGTTGCCGGGTAGAGCTATGTGGGCGTAATCCAGTCACTTTCATTGATGGCAGGTGTGTACTGACTTTTAATTACCATCAGTTTCACTGACTAGGTAATTCTGAACACGTTCATATCCCTAATTATGAGAGCTTGTGTACAACTTATGCAGCTACAACATTATAGTCTCCATCTCTCCCTTCCCCCTTGGAGCCCTAGTTCACATTGATGCGATGTGGGTAACAATATTCACTGCAATTCCCCTGCATTGAACCGCATAGCAATCGCATGGAATCTATGCAACCTGCTACGGGTGTCACTTAGATTGACACCCTGAAACAGACGGCAAATGCAGTGCGATTGCTGGAATCGCATTGCATGGGTGTACACCCTAGCGATGCGCGTGCAGATGCGATGCCATTTTAGCCCATACAAAATGTGGTGTCCTGCAAGCACTAGTGTGAACCCAAGCTAAAAAGAGATCAGTTTATTTTTATTGAATTGCAAAAAAAAAAAAATAAAAATAAAAAAAAAAAAAAAAAAAAAAAAGGGTGAAGCGAATCTTGGATACGATTTATTTACATCTTAAAACCCTGGCATTTTTATAGGGATGTGTAGACTTTTTATATTATTTGTATCTAATACAAACGCAAAAGATAAAAACTGAATTGCAGTACATATAAAAAGGATACCTCAGCTGTTTCAAGACCATCAAATGTCAGGCAAATATCCATGTCACTTTCTATAAAGCCAAAGCCATTTTTTGAGGAACCAAACAAGTTAAGTCTTGCTCCTGTAGAACACCAAAAAAAGGGAGACATCTATAAACCTGTCTGTCAAATATGTACACATCCTGATCAGAAATCATTCTCTGAATATAAAAAATTGTTGCACACAATCTTTTTATATCTTCTTTGCGTTAAATTGTAATGCTACAAAATTAAGGGTCCCTTCACATTTTTAAATTTCATTGCAACATGTGTGCTCACATACAGGTGTGTCCACAATGAGCTCAGAAAAAAAGGGTTTTACAGTTTGTAAAATATCATATTTTCTTTCCAGTGTTATATACTAATGTTCTGTGTATCCCAAAAACTAACTATACAACCGAGGGGTGGGCAACAAACCCAAACTAAGATGGCCACTAAAAACAGAAAAACGGAAGACTATCTGCAGCTCAAACAGCCAACTGAAGAACTTTAGGCCTGAAACAGGCATCAGATGAGGTCAGATCATCAACTTGATGGATCTTTGAGCACACGTTAAAGTGGTTGCAAACCCCAGACATTAAATATGAAGTTCAAAGTATATCCTATAGTGTGTACTTGTCTCAATCATTTCTTCTGCTTTGTTCCTCTATCAGCAATTACTTCTGACAAGCTTTCTTAAAGCAGAAAAAAAAAAAAAAAAAAAAAAAAAAGAGTGACAGGGGACAGAGTTAGCCCTGTTCATGTGTTCTGTGTGAAGGGGGTGTGTCCCTTCCCTTCAATCAGCTCTTTGAGCTCTCCTGAGTTCTGCAGAGTAATTTCAAGCTCTACACCCCCTTTTTTCTGAACTCTCAAACCAGCTTTATAATTCAGTACTTTCAACAGATGTAGAGAAGAGAATACTGCAGATAAACAGGTACAACAATGTACGAGGATTTGTTTAATCTCAGTGTATCATCTTAGGCCAGTCACTTTACTGGGTTATGCAAGGGTTCACAACAACTTTAAAGCACCAGGTGACGGCCATGCAAAACAGTAGCCTGATGGAGCCAACGAGAGTTACAGTCTTGCACGACACTACACCAAGGGTCCTGTAACTGTGTGAGATGCTCGCTGCCCATTAAGCTGTATACCAGGCTCATTGCTTTCCAGACAAAAATGTAAAGGCATTTACCCATTTTGTATTTAAATTCTTCCCCACCTCCCCCCTCTACCTGTTGACCCTAAATCATAGTAAGCCAGCATATTTTAGAAAGTGGCTGAATGCACAGCATTCAGTTTTAGAGAAAACATATGGAGTCTGACCTCATTCTACCATTGGTAGCTGTCTTTCATGCTGAGCCAATGGTCTGAGCCAAAGACCTGTTTCAGGTCAGTGCCTTAATTTGAGATCTAGTGAGAGAAGCGAGATATAGCTAGGAAACTAGTAATTTTAAAAGTTGACAAATGCAGCCCTAATAGATTTCTCACTTCAGGTTTTTATTTAAGCCGATGTACGGTATGTGCTGAGTGTGTACTGTCTGCATATTTACCCTGAAAGTCACGTCTTATAAAATCTTCCAGATCCTGCCGTATATGTTCCCTGGCTTTACCCTCTAGTGCCGATGGAGAAAAATCCGCTATGGGACAAGAGTAGTAATGGTAAGAAAGGCAAGTAAATATTTAAACAGTTCACTTTTAACAAAAAATGGTTGCCAACTTGCTTGATTCAGTACATTCAAATTGATAAATAACCTGCCATCATAAGTATCAAGGGATAGATTGAGTAGATCCAACATTACCCAACTGCCTGGTGACCAAATCTTCAGAGTTACTCAGACAATATAGCCAAAATCTAAATGAACATGCCCTTCATTTTTGTCAAAGGATAGCATGGGGGGTGGTCAAATAGATTTTCCACTCCATCACCTTCTTTGGATAAATAATCACCACTGCAAATTTTTTTTATTTCATGCACAGAAAAATTGGTCACATCTAAAAATGTACACACACAATTGGCCAATGTATGGTTTCCTTAAGCACTTGCGGACCAGGCTTTTTCTGGCACTTTGTTTACAAGTTTAAATCAGTATTTTTTTTGCTCAAAAATTGCTTATAACCCCCAAAACATAATTTACTTTTAGCAGAGACCCTAGGGAATAAAATGGCGACCGCTGCAATTTTTTACGGTATTTGCACAGCAGTTAGTGCAAATTTTTGGATAAAATACTTTAACCACTTGCCAACCAGCCGCTGTCATTGTACTGTGGCAGGTCGGCTCGTTCCCGCGAATGGCAGTCATTGTACGTCAGCTCTGGAAATATATTTGTGGGTGCGCGCACCACCGGAGGTGCTGACCAGCCGAGGAGCCAATAAACGGGTGGGGAGATTATCTATATCTCTATACATCTCATTTCAATGCTCTTTGCCCCCAGCTATGCAATCTTTGTCCTGGTATGCATTTTGTGGCTCTGCGTTCAGTTTTTACTGATCAGATTTCCTCGGGACTTTACTTCATACTGTATCTCCTGGCCAAATTCGGTCATCTTTGCCACACTTTTTTTGGGCAACATTTTACCATCAGGCATGCGATTATGTGGACAGCAATTGGATGAGTCTTTATTTTCGCCACCGTATTTTCTCAGCATCTAATGGATGTACATTTTTATATTTTCTAGACTATTATTGTTACTAAATTGCATATTGGATTATCCCTGAAATAGTCTAGTTTACTCCATAACTCGTAGGAATCAGGATTGCAGAAAGCATTTATTGTCCACATCATGTGTGCTCTTCACTCTATTTGCATCTGGTGTTTAGTGTATGCTGGCCCAATAGTCCATGTTTCTATAATCCTATTGTATACGATTACTACTTTTTGATACTATAAAAAATGAACTTGAATTTTTAATATTGTTTCACAGTCTGTGCCTATAAAGACTCACCCTAAGGGGGGGAAATTGTATTCTCATTGAATTGAAGGAAGTTGGCTATCCAAACATCCTAGCACCTATAGCTCATCTCCAACCTTTTGCGGTTTAAAGTTAGAGGTCTAGCACTAGAATTATTGCTCTCGCTTTAACCTTCACGGCAATACCTCACATGTGGTGTGAATACCGTTTACATATGCGTGCGTGACCTGCGTATGTGTGCACTTCAAAAAAATTTTTACACACTGTCCCTTTAAACTTTTTTTTTTAATGAATTTTATTCCTGATACAAGGAATGTAAACATCCCTTGTAATAGCAATAAGGGGGACAGGTCCTCTTTATGGAGATCTGGGGTCAAAAAGACCAAATCTTTTTACCTTTAAAAGCAACAGGTTAAAAAAAAATTTAATTATTTACATGCAGCCTGGACCGGAGGTGGTGTCATGATGTCGCTCCAGTCCTCCAAGGCCATAGAGGCGATCAAAGAGTATCTACTCTTTGATTGCCTATAGGAGCACCTGGCAGCACTGTCGGATCACATCTCGGGCAAACCGGCAGAAAGCGTTAAGCCTGAGAAACACCGGCACTTCAGAAAGTGTTCCAGCCACTCATGAGAAAGCCAGCACCAAAAAAATACCAGGGTTATGGCCGATCTCTTCAGCCAAAATCCCAGTAAACTTGCAACGTCTATATACACGTATTGCTGTTGGAAAGTGGTTAAATCGACTGTCATGAAACAAAACATCTGTGTGACAAGATCCCTATAGATGCAGGTTTTGCCTTACGTGCTGTATACGAATTCTGCAGCAAGGCATTGAACGGGTTCAGTGTCCCTGTCCAAGAAGTACTATGTAGTTAGGAAATAATTACTCAAGATCACAGATGTCTTGCTTTGTGATAGACATGCTATAATAAACAGGTCTACAACAAGCTTTAAATTTGCTATACCATGAACACTACCTCTATGGAAAAGGAATTTCAGGAAATACTAAAACTATTACAGTACAATTAAGAGTACTTACTGTAACACTGCATACAAACTTGATCCAAAATTTGAGAAAACTTGGATGTTAAAGGTGGCAAGGGTTCCAGTTCAATTTTTTTAAAGTCTTCTGGGCAATCTTTTTTAAGATGTCCCTCTTTCTTACACAAGTTACATACGACAGTAGGCCGCTAGGTTACAAAAATAAACACACATTGTACACATTAAGAAATTCAGATGGCTGGTTTATCAAACCAATGTTTTTTTTTAGGCTGCATGCAACCCAATCACAACTTTGTAGCCTTTGGCCAGTTTTTAGGCCTCCTTCACAGATTCCAGCATCATGAAACAGATTCTTTCAGCTGGAAAAACAGGTGCATGTGAATCGCAGCAGTGGCTTATTGGCAGGCTGACAGTGGCCGTTGTTGCTCCCATGTAACCACTCACCAAGCGGTTACCCTGCAGTTAGGGACGGGTGCCTGAGCCTGGATGCAGGCAACCACTAAGTACAGCTACATGTTAAGAGCGGCGCCTGCTGTCAGCCTGTTAATACTTTGTACAGGCTCAGCGGTTGCCGCTATTCACATGCCCTTGTCATTCCAGCGGCAAGAATTGCCGTGTCTTGCCGCTGGAATCTGGTGTATGCAGCTAAATGGCCATGTAAAGGACACCTAAAAATATACCTTAAAAAAAAAAAAAATAAAAAAAAGGCCTCAGCTGTATTCCAATTGATAAATGCTATACGGCTTTAAATTTAGAGTGCAGTACTTCCTTTTATCATCATCAGGGATACAATTACTATGTTAACCAAAATATGTTCACATTTTCTGGAATTTTATTAGATGTGGCCCTACACTAAATGCAAGCCCTTGTATTTAATCGCATTTGGCCACAGGGTTAAAGAGATTAAGGAATAATAGCAGGAGGTCTTGTGACTAGTGTCCTTGAATACAAAATGCTAGCATGGAATTCAGCATCCCTACCGCCTCCTCTTCCCCAAATTACTTTGAGGCTTGTGCATCACCATAACTAGATTTGGGGACCACTTTTAATGACAACTTTTTAGCTGTACGTTCTGTATATGGGGGACTGAGGGGGGGGGGGCCGGACTGATAAGCTCAGGAGATGAATGGTGAAAATTTGGTGGTCTGAATATTACAGCAGGTTCACCAATGTCTTCTGCTGACAGAGCAGATTTAAACCCATGATCTGTATATTAGCAATTTACAAAGATCTAATAAACCAAAAATTAAATTCTGCCTTCATCCCATACAATATAATATAATAGCATTTATTCATACCTTGCCTCTGGTGAAAGTAGGCTTCTTAAATTCATAAAATAGAATAGCATCCTCGGGGACATAGCTTTCAGTGGCTAATTGCTTGGGATCTTCATCTTCTAAAGTATCACAAAGTTCTGTATTGCCTTTTTCATGGTCTTGTAAAATCTTAGACTCAGGTTCTGTCTGCTGGTCATCTTCAGACAACAGATCATCTGCTGAACCAGTATATGTATTCTCCAGCTCTTCATCTGCTGTAAGACTATCCAAATGCTCTCTGCGATTTAAAAGCAAGCTATTTTCATCATCGTCATCCTCATCGGAATTATTCACATCTGTTAGATCAAACCTTTGGGTCTCAAAATCATGTGCAATCTCCTCTAGTTCATCAGTTCCCTCTGTGCTTTCTTCATCCAAGTCCACCTTTCCAGCATACATGTTTGTGCTCTCCAAACTAAAGTCATGACCTTCAGCTCCCCCTTCAAAGTCAGAAAGGCTGTCCGTTTCTTCATTTCCTGCCACATGAGCCTCACCGCTCTCACTGTCATCATCAAAGCCATGGCTGATCAAAATGTAATCACTTGGTCTCTTTTCCTTTGGTACAGGGTGGTCACTATCAGACCCTTCATGAGGACTATCTAGCTCTTCACAGCTCTGGATGGCATATTTAGGGTTTGATAGAGTTTCTTCTGTTATACAATAATCTTCAAAAGCAAGATCAGGAAGTGTGTCAAACACTAGCTTTTTATTTACTGCTTTACGGTTTATGCCTTCACAGTGGTTCATGCCAACTGAAGAAGCGTTCAATGTGTTGTCTATAGCCAAACGCTCCAGTTTTTGGCTTGCATCAAGAACAAGGTTGGATTGTGGTTCACTTTCACCATCAGTCTTCCTTTGAATGCCTTTTAAAGTGGAATTGGTGGGCTTCTTTTTTGTGAGTTTCTGAGACTTATTTTGTAGCATTGCAAAATATTTGTATGTAGACTTCAAACAGTGAAGCATGAACTCAAACACCAACTGACTGTTCAAGGATCTTGCAACATTCCTCTTAACAGAGTATGGATCTACATTTAAAAATGAACATGGTTAGGCTTTTTACAACGTATATTACGTGTTTAAGACCAGAAAAGCAATATTACCTTCCACAGCAATACGTTTTTTGGGCCAGTCTTTCAGTTCCCTAGATATTTTCTCCTTAACACGAACACTGATGACAAAGTCACCCATATCGAACTCCAAAGCATAAAATCTTAACAGGTCAACCCACAGCCGACCAACAGAGGCAGAACATTGTTTGACAGGAAAGATGACTGGAACCTGCAAAAATCATCAAATACATGTTCATTAGACTCAATTTTGTGCTTTGATGCCCTAGACCACATACAATATATTTATATAGCACCAATAGTCTGCATACTGCTTTACAATATAAAAAGGGAGACAATACAGAAACAATACAATTCAATACAAGAGGGTTAGGAGGGCCCTGCTCCTGGGAGCTTAGTCTAATAGGGAGGGGCTGGTGGAAAAAAATTAAAATATAAAAAAAAAAAAAAAAAAATGTAATAACTGCAGGATGAACTCATAGGAGAAATAAAAGATTTGGTTATTAGCTGAAGGCAGGATAGGCTTCTCTGAAAAGAGGAGTTCAAGGATCGCCTAAAAGTGGACAGAGTATGAGATAGCCAGACAGGTTGGGAGTTTTAAAGGATGGGAGAAGCTCTGGAGAAGTCCTGGAGAAGTCCTGGAGACAAGCATGGGAGGAGACAAGGGAGCTTGAGAGCAGGAGGGCTAGGGAGAAATGGAGGGGACGGTTTGGGTGATATTTGGAGACAAGATTGGTGATGTAGCTCGCCGCAGAGTTGTAAATGGCTTTGTATGTTTCTGTTAATGTTTTGAATTTTATTTGTTGGGCAATAGAAGGCCGGAAGAATTGGCAGAGCAGGGTGGCAGACTCTGATCGGTTAGTAAGGTAGGAGTCTGGCAGCAGCATTCATGACAGAATGAAGAGGGGATAGTGTGCGAAGAAATAGGCCTAAGAGGAGTGAGTTACAGTCAAAGGCAAGAAAGAAAAAAGGGAGTGAATAAGTCACTTAGTGGTTTCAACAGTTTAAAAGGGGCATATTTTAGAGATGTTACAGACTTTAAGTCTACAAGATTTGGACAGATTAGATTTGGGGCTGAAAGTACAGGTCAGAGTGCAGGATTTATATACATGTAAACTAAGGATACGAATTATACTGCCCTTTTTTGGTAACAATGCACACTTGCACATTGGGAACAGGCAAGATTTAGGCCTCATGCACATAGGGCATTTGCCCAGCTCTCCTAAAAACCTTTCCTCCTAGCAGCAGCGGCTTTGTAGAAAACAAAAAAACAAACAATTCATACACTTGTGGCGGCACAGTGGTGTAGTGGGTAGCACTCTCACCTAGAAGTAAAAAGGGTCGCTGGTTCGAATTCTGACCACAACACTACCTGCCTGGAGTTTGCATGTTCTCCCTATGCCTGCATGGGTTTCCTCTGTGTACTCCAGTTTCCTCCCACACTCCAAAGACATGATGGTAGGTTAATTGGCTTTGGTCCAAAAATTGGCCCTAGTATATCAATGCGCGTTGGGGACCTTGGATTGTGGGCTCCTTGAGGGTAAGGACCCATGTGAGTGAGCGATGTACGTGTAGAGCGCTGCGTAAAATGACGGCACTAAAAGGGTAACTTCAATAAATATAAATCGATGAGCATCTTAATGACACACAATGTACAGGGATAGGGGCATTTGTAGACACGCACACTCACTCAGGTTGAATTGGATGGACTGGTGTCTTTATTCAACCTTATTAACTATGCAACTTGGGCATTAATGGATTTCATTGGCAAGAATAATAACTTTCTGGCCACTGAAATCAATGCTCAAGCACTTGAGGCTCCTAGCGTTAACCCCAGTTCAGATGCATTTATGAGAGTTTTCTGGCAAAACGCTGCTGATCCTGGACACGCCGACAGTGGGTTGTTTTTCTGCCTCTAAAAACACCTTTCCATGCATGGACAAATAGGCCAAAACCATTGCAGAGCAGAAAAAGTATGACTTTTTATTGAAAAAGGACAGCTAAACATGACCACAATTAGGTTGAAAAGTACAAAGAAAACTGATTATCCATACATGTCAAATTAGGGAGACAACTTCTTATATTGTGAATCCCATAAGAACAGAAACATTGAGATTCATCCATTATAAGAGGTATGAGTTAGGGGAGCAGTGAGCCCCCAAAAAACATTTGTAATATGAGCAGAAAGATTATACTAACATTCAAACAATAGAGTAGGGAATACAAAACACCTGTGGGGAACCCCAACTGGTTAACTGTTAA
>JBBDGP010005013.1:42500-91258 GCA_037952835.1 Lithobates septentrionalis | reverse complement strand
TGCAAATACTGCAGCTACTGACTTTTAATTGGACACTTACCTGTCCAGGGTCCAGCGATGCGGGGGGATCGAAGCCCCGCTCGTCTCCCCCTCTCCGCTCGTCGGCGCCGGCATATCAACTGTGGGCGCCGGGCTGTGGCTTCACAGCCTGGCGCCCACTGCGCATGCACGAGCGGCGCCGCGCGCCGTGATTGGCCGCTCAGTCACCTGGGACCTGTAATGGGTCCCAGATGATTGAAAGGAGGGAGGGAGCAGAGCGGAGCCCTTCCTGTGCCGAGGGGGAAGTGATGTCACCAGCCCAGGCAAAGGAACAGGCAGACTACGAGGGACCCCCTAGCAACAGGCATTTAGAGGTAAGTAAAAAAAAAAAATATCCAAATGGTTTTTTTGTTTTGTTTTTTAGAATTTTTGAGGTATTTTTGTTTTTTTGGGTGGAACCCCACTTTAAACAGCTGATGTTTATTCTGGTTATATTTTGACATTCTGTGTTTATTATATACCTCATTTTAGACCCAGTGATGCCGTCACCGCTTCTCTATGCAATGCAGGCCGATCATGGCTGGTGGGAGGGGCTGTACAGAGCTTCCTGATAACATTACAGCCCCCGGCCTCAGTACTCCTCTCCAGAAGCGCTCAGCCCTAATGCAAGCAGTGGGAGGAGTTATGGAAGTATCAAAACCCTTTGATTGGGGGGGTGTCAGTCTGGAGGAGTGGGCGTTCCTAGGCAGGATGTAGACCGCCCACATGTGACCCTGACCCTCTGTGCTTGAAAGAAATGAAATCCAATGAATAAAAGGGTCGGGGAGAGGGGGGGGCGGGACAGTCAAGCTGGGGGGAGGAAAGAGCTAGATGATGCCGGGCGTCCTCCAGCCAGGAAAAGAGGCGGGGGTCTATCTGACTTGCTGCACCTTCTAATGCACATTGTGAGAAGCTCACAGTGTGCGGTGAAATCAGAGGAAGCCGTTTCAGTCCAGGAGAGTAGCCGCTACAACTGTGCAAGACTGAAGGGGAGCGGAGGTCAGATTGTGCAATCAGATTGTGAGATGTATGGTATCTGATAATGACAATCTGATGATAAAACTGTAATAAAGTATCTCTTTAGTTGGTGGATACTTTCCTTTGTTACATTGTATCCCGGGCTGGTTTTCCCCTCCCCCCTCTTCTGCACAGGTGCGGAGGAAGCAGCAAATGTCCTCTTTATGGCTCCTGATTGGTTTATTGTCACTTTGCTGCCAATGACATTTTATGAGCTCCTCACCCGTCACCCAGCTGCCAATTCTCTCCCTGACATTGTGATACATTTGTATGGACCGACCTCTGATAAAGTGTACCTGTCACCTGTACAGTGCTGCCACCTTGTGGCTTCATTTACTGTCTGCACCCCTAAAGCTAACATGCTGGCATCACGGCAATGGCAAAAATGTTACCCTAGGTGACGTTCGCCATACGTTACCACCGCCAAACACCATCCATTCAAGGGAACGAGGCAACGCCGCGAAACACCTGTAATGCACGCGGTGGAAGTGCGGCGACTTTCAAGGGATAAACGCGCATCCAGGAGGCGACCTATGTCTGCCCTCTGAAAAGCGACCCTTTAGATTGGGGAGGAGGAAATTAATTCTAGGTGGAGACTATACATGTAGTGCATCCAAAAAAAACATTGTAGGATTGAAGACGATTTTCCGTCCATTTTTATTTATTTTTTTTGCACTAAAAAATGCATGCACAGTGTTTTCCATGTATTCCAATGACTGTAGTTCACACCATGCGGTCAGTTTCTGCAATGGAAACTGACTGCATGGTGTAAACTAGAGCCGTTGGAATACATGGAAAACACTGTGCATGCATTTTTTAGTGCAAAAAAAAAAAAGGCGCACAGAACTGCGTCTGGTGTGAACTGGCACTAAGAGAGTTTATACCAAGGAAGGACATGGCTCCGCCCACACAGAGCGCAGATTTCACAGACACCACTGAGATAAACTCCCAGCTCTTGTGTGTATGAAATCCGCGGTATTAAATCTCCCTGAGGACCTGTGGAGGGGCCACCGGCCATAATCCTGGGGGAGGCCTCCTGGGATTAGGTGGCCTTTATCCCACTTTCCAGGATTTTCACAGTGAGAGGTGAAATTCCCCGTGTATGTTCAATGAGCAGATCGGTTATCTGGATGTTTATCTGAAGGACAATTATTATATAAATGATACATTTCATACCCCACTCCCCCCCCCCCCCCCAATCTTATTCCTAGCATAGAGATTTATAGATCACCCTCTACTGGCTACCTGGAATCACTGCAATCACTCAGCCTCCCTGATCTATCTATCTATCTATCTATCTATCTATCTATCTATCTATCTATCTATCTATCTATCTATCTATCTATCATTATTGTGCCCCTCCTGTGGGTTGGTGCTGATTGCAGTACCTGGACGCAGTCCAGGGATGGAGTGTGTTTTTCGGTCACATTCCTGGTGTGTGGGGAGGAATGTCAGGAATTTTGAGCTCTTTTATCCAACATTCAAAGCAGTTTGTTTTTCAGAGTGTTATCTGACCCCCCTGATGACCCCACTGTCCATTCCCACCATCGCCAACAACAACCCCCACCATCATCACCAACAACAACAACCCTCCACCATCATCGCCAACAACAACCCCCACCATCATCACCAACAACAACAACCCCCACCACCATCATCGCCACAACAACCCCCACCATCATCACCAACAACAACCCTCCACCATCATCGCCAACAACAACCCCCACCATCATCGCCAACAACAACAACCCTCCACCATCATCGCCAACACAACCCCCACCATCATCGCCAACAACAACTCCCACCATCTCGCCAACAACAACCCCCACCATCATCGCCAAACAACTCACCATCTGCCAACAACAACCCCCACCATATTCATCACAACCACCATCACCAACAATACCCACCATCATCATCACCAACAACAACCCCCACATCATCACCAACAACAACCCCCACCATATTCATCAACAACAACCACTATCACCAACAATAACCCCCACCATCATCACCAACAACAACCCCCACCATCATCGCCAACAACAACCCCCACCATCATCACCAACAACAACCCCCACCATATTCATCAACAACAACCACTATCACCAACAATAACCCCCACCATCATCACCAACAACAACCCCCACCATCATCGCCAACAACAACCCCCACCATCATCACCAACAACAACCCCACCATATTCATCAACAACAACCCCACCATCATCACACAACAACCCCCACCATATTCAGCAACAACAACCCACCATCATCGCCAACAACAACCCCCACCATCATCACCAACAACAACCCCCACCATATTCATCAACAATAACCCCCACCATCATCGCCAACAACAACCCCACCATCCATCGCCACATAACCCCCACCATCATCACCAACAACAACCCCCACCATATTCATCAACAACAACCCCACCATCATCGCCAACAACAACCCCCACCATCATCACCACAACAACCCCCACCATATTCATCAACAATAACCCCACCATCATCGCCAACAACAACCCCCACCATCATCGCCAACAACAACCCCCACCATCATCGCCCCACACAACAACCCTCCACCATCATCGCCAACAACAACCCCCACCATCATCGCCAACAACAACAACCCTCCACCATCATCGCCAACAACAACCCCCACCATCATCGCCAACAACAACCCCCACCATCATCGCCAACAACAACTCCCACCATCATCGCCAACAACAACCCCCACCATATTCATCAACAACAACCACTATCACCAACAATAACCCCCCCATCATCACCAACAACAACCCCCACCATCATCGCCAACAACAACCCCCACCATCATCACCAACAACAACCCCCACCATATTCATCAACAACAACCACTATCACCAACAATAACCCCCACCATCATCACCAACAACAACCCCCACCATCATCGCCAACAATAACCCCCACCATCATCACCAACAACAACCCCCACCATCATCGCCAACAACAACCCCCACCATCATCCCAACAACAACCCCCACCATCATCACCAACAACAACCCCCACCATATTCATCAACAACAACCCCCACCATCATCGCCAACAACAACCCCCACCATCATCACCAACAACAACCCCCCACCATATTCATCAACAATAACCCCCACCATCATCGCCAACAACAACCCCCACCATCATCGCCAACAATAACCCCCACCATCATCACCAACAACAACCCCACCATATTCATCAACACAACCCCCACCATCATCGCCAACAACAACCCCACCATATTCATCAACAACACCCCCACCATCATCACCAACAACAACCCCCACCATATTCATCAACAATAACCCCCACCATCATCGCCAACAACAACCCCCACCATCATCGCCAACAACAACCCCCACCATCATCGCCAACAACAACCCCCACCATCATCGCCAACAACAACCCCCACCATCATCGCCAACAACAACCCCCACCATCATCACCAACAACAACCCCCACCATTATTCATCAACAACAACCACTATCACCAACAATAACCCCCACCATCATCACCAACAACAACCCCCACCATATTCATCAACAATAACCCCCACCATCATCGCCAACAACAACCCCCACCATCATCGCCAACAACAACCCCCACCATCATCGCCAACAACAACCCCCACCATCATCGCCAACAACAACCATCACCAACAAATCCCACCATCGCCAACAACAACCCCACCCATCATCACCAAAATAACCCATACCATCATCACCACACAAACACCCATCAACATCACCAACAACCCCCACCATCATCGCCAATGACCCCCACCATCATCGCCATCATGACCACCACTAGCATCACCAACAACAATCCCCATCAACATTGTCAAAAACAGGGGGCACAAATAGTTCTCAGCATTATTCCATCTAGCTGATTGCTTAGTTAGAAAGGTGTGATCTATGGGAGGACAAATGGAATAAATGAATGTCAGTGCCCCCAGTGGTCAAAGTGGGGAATTTCCAGACACATCCACCCACTAAATCCACATCCAGATACTACCTTGTAAAACTATGAGAATTATATGCAATTATTGCTATGTACCAAAATGTTCATCCATAAACAGAATAATAAAGTGCTACTAAAGTAAATATATGTGTATAAAAGCAACACAAAATATATATGTAATATCCTACAATAGTCCAAAGTGACTTGTGCAATCAATGTCCATAACAGGACTCTTGAAAGTGACTATATACGACAAACTGGTCATAACTTCTGTACAGAAAGTGATCAACACTCGTGCTCCCCTTCTGTGTACAGCAGCCCCCCTAATACTAACATGAGCCCCCTCTATATCCAGCGATGTGCACGAGAGCTTTGGCCGCCCGGGACTCCCCTCCTGATTGGCTGAGACATTTGAGTGTTGATCACTTTCTGATTTTGGTACATAGCAATAATTGCATATAATTCTCATAGTTTTACAAGGTAATATCTGGATGTGATTTAGTGGGTGGACGTGTCTGGAAGTTCCCCACCTTGACCACTGGGGGCACTGACGTTCATTGTTGTCTTGGTCAATATATTACTAAGTCTCTTGGCAGCGCCACCTACCTCTTTATATTTATATTGCACTCTACTTCAAGCAGTGAAGTTTCCAGGGGAGGCAGCAGCCATATTTACACCTAAGCGCAGAATTATTTATATATATATATATCTGTACTACTTCTACTTCTATGATTCTGATGATGACCACCGGGGGGCACTATGGTATTGCTGTCACTCCCTGTTTAGTTGGCGCAGGGAGGATTTTGGTTGGGTTTGGTTCATAGTGAGGCTTGAAATACAGGACCTGTCTCCAGGGTGGAAATTGGGCAACATTAATAAGAGGACCTGTCTCTGGGGTGATGATTGGGCCACAGTTAATAAAGAGGACCTGTCTCTAGGGTGGTGATTGGGCCACATTAATAAAGGAGGACCTGACTCCAGGGTGGTGATTGGGCCACATTAATAAAGGAGGACCTGTCTGCAGGGTAGTGATTGGGTCACATTAATAAAGAGGACCTGTCTCTGGGTTGGTGATTGGACCACATTAATAAAGAGGACTTGTCTCTGGGGTGGTGATTGGGCCACATTAATAAAGGAGGACCTGACTCCAGGGTGGTGATTGGACCACATTAATAAAGGAGGACCTGACTCCAGGGTGGTGATTGGACCACATTAATAAAGGAGGACCTGACTCCAGGGTGTTGATTGGGCCACATTAATAAAGGAGGACCTGTCTCCAGGGTAGTGATTGGGCCACATTAATAAAGGAGGACCTGTCTCCAGGGTAGTGATTGGGTCACATTAATAAAGAGGACCTGTCTCTGGGTTGGTGATTGGACCACATTAATAAAGAGGACTTGTCTCTGGGGTGGTGATTGGGCCACATTAATAAAGGAGGACCTGACTCCAGGGTGGTGATTGGACCACATTAATAAAGGAGGACCTGTCTCCGGGGTGGTGATTGGGCCACATTAATAAAGGAGGACCTGACTCCAGGGTGGTGATTGGGCCACATTAATAAAGGAGGACCTGTCTCAGGGTGGTGATTGGGCCACATTAATAAAGGAGGACCTGTCTCCGGGGTGGTGATTGGACCACATTAATAAAGGAGGACCTGACTCCAGGGTGGTGATTGGACCACATTAATAAAGGAGGACCTGTCTCCGGGGTGGTGATTGGGCCACATTAATAAAGGAGGACCTGTCTCCGGGGTGGTGATTGGGCCACATTAATAAAGAGGACCTGTCTCCAGGGTGGTGATTGGGCCACATTAATAAAGGAGGACCTGTCTCCAGGGTGGTGATTGGGCCACATTAATAAAGGAGGACCTGACTCCAGGGTGGTGATTGGACCACATTAACCTTCCTGTCCATGTTCTGCCATTCCAGTCTGGAGGTGGCACTGGAGGAGGGTTAAGCCATAACCCATCTCTTATTCCTGTACACATCCGGGGCACATGGCGGTCCAATCCCATTTATTCCATCACTGCCGTACAGCAATCTGACTGCGAGTGTCCCCGCCATTCTAGGAAAACTAGGGGTCCATCAGGCGGTCAAATCATTGGGCCAATCCTATGGAGCTCCACCTGTAACTTGAGATCATCCATCCACATAAATCAGAAGAGAGTCCCGGTGTTCTGTCGCTATGTGCCCTCCGTCGAAAAAGTGCCCGCGCATGCGCAGCACAACAGAGCACCACAGCTGATGTGCGCATGCGCTATGGTCACGCCCAGCCGGAGTGCCCTGCCGTTCTGCGCATGCGCGAGCACTTTTTCGACGGAGGGCACATAGCGCCAGAACACCGGCCTGGGAAGAGGAGAATTCTTTATTATTCTCAGAGAAGATGGAACATGTGTTTTCCACAATCAAACTCCACGGGATCCCTGGGAATTATTAACCCTTCGTGGGGGGAGCTGAAGAATGTGGGGGAGGTGATGATTATTAACCCTTTAATGGCAGAAGCTAGGAAAGTTGTGGGGGAGGTGTTGATTATTAACCCTTTATTGGCAGAAGCTGGGCAGGTTGGGGATGTGATTATTAACCCTTTAGTGGGGGAGCAGAGGACATTGAGGTGTCAATTGGGGGTGTGGTTACTATTTGTTGGGAGGAGGGAGCAGTGGAATTGGGGGTGTGATTATTAACCCCTTACTGGGGGGGGGGGTAGATTGGGGTGTGAGTGTTGCATTGTGTTGTTGAAGTCTGTGTGGCTCACGTGACTCCCCCCTAGATTCGGGAGGGGGGGGGGTGATGAAAACTTTCCTGTATGGAGCAGACAATGCTTGGGGGCCCCCGGGGGACATGCTGTGTTATTCACATGGGATGAAAAGGACAGGCAGAGCTCATTCTGCATGCAAAGTTATCCCGGTAGAGACACGTTTGCTCTCGGTATAAAACGATCTACATTTTTTTTTTTTTTTTTTTTTTTTTTACTTTTAGAAAATGTTTTTACTTTGTTCTTCATTTTTTTCTCCTATCAATGCTGCTAATCTCCTGTGGCCTTTTTGCAGCAACTTCACGTCTAACCCTTACTCTAACTCTGTGACCGGACCAACTTCCTGGTGGCGACAATTCGATACCGGGCTCGTTCGGTGGGCGCTGGTACGGCCTCTTGTGCCTATGTGACGGGGTGACAACACAGGCACACGTTTGGGAGATAGAGACAGGTGTTGTCACCCTAACAGGAAGTACCTGAACAAGGAACCTTCATGGTACAATCACCATGATTCAAATAATATGTTATTATGATATGTATGTAATGTGTAATGCAAACACCTGTTCACATTGTATCTCCATTGACGGGCCCTTCTCTTGCCCCTAGGGCCCCATTGCCGCACTGAGCGGGACGGGGGTCACTTGTAGCAGTTCAGCAGCAAAGTGTCCCTGGAAAATGTGTCCAAACATCACACGCAGCTCAATTCACACAGCTAACACACCAGGATAAGAATCCTTTTTTTTTTTATAAGTGACAGTTATCTTCTTTGGGCCAATGAGAGTTGAATGTGACGGTTATTTTCAGTCTAGTGAGATATGAAAGTGACAGTTATATGGCTAAAAGAAAAATACCCGTTCCTTATAGCGAACTATCACAAAAAATATTGAAAAAAAAAAAAAACGTATTCTGCCCATTTACACTTACATGATAATGAGTACATTACTGCAACGTGTGGCAGCGCACGTAACATGCGGCATGATGCCATTCATTTCGAATGGCACCCCAATGCACTTGGGGGTGAGGGGGAGTGATTATTAACCCTTTAATGGCAGAAGCTGGGCAAGTGCGCATCGCGCGTTTGGGTGCCATCATTCTTAATGGCACCCTACACCCCTGTTCACACTGCCGCAACTTGTCATGCGATTTGACAGTTCAAATCACACAACAAGTCGTACCCTATTGTCAGCAGTGGAATCATTCAAATCGTCGCGATGCCGACTTTGCGGCGCCGCACCAATTTGATAAAGAAGTTCCTGCGCTGCTTTTGGCGATTTCAGGTGAGACTCGCATAGACGTCTTGTGCGTGAAATCGCACAGATGTCAGCCAAGTCGCACCTGAAGTCGCACTGACCTGCGGCTTTGAAATTGCGCGATTTTAAGTGAAGTCGCACAATTTTAAAGCTGCATAAGGTGTGAAGCCTAGACTAAATGTGAGCGACCAGCCTGCACTTCCGCCGGCTGGCCGGAGACCCGAATGAAGCCGGAATCAGCTTCGATCGGGTCTCAGATCTAGTAACCTGGAAGCGATGTCATGACATCACTTCCGACTTACAGAAGACTTAAAGGCGCCAAATTTAAAAAAAAAAAGTCAGTATTCAAAAACGCTGATTTTGGCGTTTTGAATACTTTTAAGTGCAAAAGGAGGTATTTGGGGTCTTATAGACCCCCCCCCCCCCCCCCCCTCGATCTCTCCATAAAGAGTACCTGTCACTGACTATTACTGTCACATGGGATGTTTACGTTCCTTCTGACAGCAATAAAAGTGATCAGAACTTCTTTTTTTTTCAAAGGGACAGTGTAAAAAAAATAAATAAAAAAAAATAAAAAAAATAAGAAAAAAAGTTTTTTTTTCAAAGTACCTCCATCGCGCGCAGAAGTGAACGCGTACGTAAGTCGCGCCCGTATATGTAAACGGTGTTCAAACCACACATGTGAGGTATCGCCGCGATTGTTAGAGCGAGAGCAATAATTCCAGCCCTAGACCTCCTCTGTAACCCAAAACAGGTAACCTGTAGAAATTTTTCAAACGTCCTCTATGGAGATTTTTAGGTACCGTAGTTTGTCACCATTCCATGAGTGTGCTCAATTTTAAAGCGTGACATGTTAGGTATCTAGGTACTCGGCGTAACATCATCTTTCACATTATACAAAAAAATTGGGTTAACTTTACTGTTTAGTTGTTTTTTTTTTTTTAATTCATGAAAGTGTATATTTTCCCCCCCAAAAAATTGCGTCTCGAAAGACCGCTGCGCAAATACAGTGTGACATAAAATATTGCAATGATCGCCATTTTATTCTCTAGGGCCTCTGCTAAAAAATAAATTAAATAAATATATATAGATATAGATCTATATCTATATCTATATATATCAATCTATCGAGAGACATATATATATATATATTATTTATTTATTTTTTAGCAAAGACCCTAGAGAATAAAATGGCGATCGTTGCAATATTTTACGTCTCACGGTATTTGCGCAGCGGTCTTTCAAATGCAATTTTTTGGGGAAAAAATACACTTTCATGAATTCAAAAAAAAAAAACCTAAACAGTAAAGTTAACCCAATGTTTTTTATATCTATATATAGTATCTATATCTATATTCAGTAAAGTTAACCCAATTGTTATATATATATATAAAAAAGATATAATATAGATATATAATGTTTGGGGGTCCTAAGTCATTTTTCTAGCAAAAAAAATACTGATTTTAACTTGTAAACAACAAATGTCAGAAAAAGGCTTAGGCAGGAAGGAGTTAAAGATCGCACTAAGCTCGTTGCCCAAAAAAGGAGCAAGAGCTCCTCTTGGTGACAGGCGTGAGTAGGGCAGCCTTATGGAGTGAATGGGCCGCCCTATGTGCAGTGCGGCCCGTGGAATTGTGTGAAAAAATTGCGCACCAAAAATCGCGAACACTCGTTCCCGCTACAGGAAATGAGAATGGGGGCCTTCGCGTGCGCTGCCAGCCCACGTTCATTTTGAATAAGCTGCCTTGATGCATCGCACGTTAACAGGCAACAAAACGCATGTGCAAAGGAGTACGGAGGGGAAGAGGACTCCAGTGGTAACCTGTGAAGCTCTGGTGATCTCCATGCCCAAGAGGGTTAAGGCAGTGCTGGAAAATAATGGTGGCCACACAAAATATTGACACTTTGGGCCTAATTTGGACATTTTCACTTAGGGGTGTACTCACTTTTGTTGGCAGCGGTTTAGACATTAATGGCTGTGTGTTGTGTTATTTTGAGGGGACAGCAAATTTACACTGTTATACAAGCTGTACACTCACTACTTTACATTGTAGCAAAGTGTCATTTCTTCAGTGTTGTCACATGAAAAGATAGAATAAAATATTTACAAAAATGTGAGGGGTGTACTTACTTTTGCGAGATACTGTATATCATTACTTTGATGTAATGGCAAGATGGCCCCCCCCCCCAACTTGATTCCCTATTCCCTTGGAGGACCGGAGCGACGTCAAACGGCACTTCCGCCCTGCGGCCTTAAAAAGGAACAATTTTTTTTTTTTTATTGGAAAAAAAACAAAACCAAAGAAAAAACTTTTTTTTTATTTTTATTCTTTTATTGCTTTTAAGTGTAAATGTGAGATGTGAAGTCTTTTTGACCCCAGATCTCACATTAAAGAGGAACTGTCATGCTTATTTCTAATACAAGGGATGTTTACATTCCTTGTAATAGGAATAAAAGTGATCAAAATTTTTTTTTTTAGTTAAGGGACATTGTAAAAATGAAAAATGAAAGTGAACTAAAAACAAGATTTTTATTTTTTTAAAAGCGCCCCATCCCTCCATGCTCGTGCGCAGAAGCGAACACATATACAAGTCGCGCCGGTGTTTCGTCACATATGGCGACCCATCACATTTGGCTACCCTCTGGAGTGCGCATGCACGACGCCGCCATATGCGTTCCAACACTTTTGTCACTTTTAACACTTTTTAAAAAGTGTTTTAAAAAAATAAAAAAAGTATTAAAAGTGTTTTTGTCACTTTTAACACTTTTACAACGTAAAGTTTTAAAAGTGTTGGAACGCATATGGCGGCATCACGCAATGCGCACTTCAGCGTGGGATGGGTCACCATATGTGAGAAAACACCGGCATATGTAAACAGTGTTCAAACCACACATGTGAGGTATCGCCGCGATCGTTCGAGCGAGAGTAATAAATTTTAGTGCTAGACCACCTCTGTAACTCTAAACAGGTAACTTGTAGACATTTTTAAACTTCGCCTTTGGAGATTTTTAAGTACTGTAGTTTGTCACCATTTCAGGAGTTTTGAAGCGGGACATGTTGGGTATCAATTTACTCACATTATAGAAAAAAATTGGGCTAACTTTATTTTTTTCTTATTTTCTTAATTTAAAAAAGTGGATTTTTTTCCCCCCAAAAAATTGCGCTTATAAGACCGCTGCGTAAATACGGTGTGACAAAGTATTACGACTATCCTCATTTTATTCCCTAGGGTCTCTGCTAAACAAAATTTTTTTTTTTTTAAATAAAGAATATAAATATACATACATTTTATATATATATATATATATATATATATATATATATATATATATATATATATATATATATATATATATATATATATATATATATATTTGTCATTTCTAAGTAACTTTCTAAAAATTGTGTGCTTTCCGAATTTCGCTGCTATTTAGCAGACGCGCCTCAGTGCTATCAATTGTTAAATACACCTCCACTCATCTGCAAACGCATGCGTTTTTTTGTGCGCATTAAACCGCAACAGCCAGTGCAGGGCATTTTTCAGAACAGGGTCAGGGACTTCTTTCTATGCATTTTTTTTTCTCGAGGAGCCCATTAAAATAATTGGGCTGCCCTCTACACGATGCGCGGGGAACGCAAGAAAAATACGCGGCAATGTGCCCGCTTGCTCCTGTAGATGTGAACCAAGCCAAAAATTTATTTAAAATACAAAAATTTTAGATTTCAGATCCTAACAGCCGATATTACTGACCCATGGGTGTGACGAGCTCTGATTGGCCCTCCCAGCGTTGGCGGCTGAGCCGGAAGGGGGCGGAGTTCTCACGGTGGAGAAAGATGACAGAACAGGGCGATCCTTTTACCTCCATACAGTAAACAGGAATCATGTCAGAGATACAATCATTTTCATTCCATGATATTATCCGTGATTTGTTACATTGTTATCATCCACCACCGTGCCAGTGATGAGAGGAAACTTTGCTCTGTATATTGTAGCTGTACATCTGTCGTTACATTTCTGTTACTTTTGGATGGAATAGGAAATGGTTGAAAGTTTGAAACACCTGTCAAGTTTTTTTTTTTTAGCAATCTGTGTCCCCTTGGGGAAGATTTCCCTTCACTTCCTGTCCCAGAGACACAGCAGGATATAAGAGAATATCCCCTCTTTGTTGTCGCTGTCCCCATTGCAGCATTTCCTCTCTGTTCCCAATTTGGTGACAAATGAAGATTGTGGATTTCTCGTCACGTTCTGTCTGAAAAGATTTAGATTGGACAGAATGTGATAAAAGAAGCCGAGATAATCGCGCAGAGCGGTGCAATACAGAGGTGACACCATTTCCTTTGTAATATACATTCCGGTCTTTTATAAAAGCCCTGTGGATTGCTAGCTCTGTGGGTCAGGATACATCGTGTTCTGGATGGGTGATGCAGTGTCCCCGGTGGCGGTGGGAGGTCGCGCAGGGCGGTGGCGGTGTTGTTGTGCAGAGGCGCTGGACTGTGAAGGTTGGCGGTTTTCTCATGGTGGGGGGGGGGGGGGATTAGGGGGGTGATGTCAGAGATTAGTGAGGAGAGTTATTTCTCACTGAACTGTAACATTACATAACATCCCTTCCAGATTCCACCCGCCACTCCTCCACCTTGTGTGGGCCAGAAATCACTGCCCCCACCCAAACGCACAATCCCCCCCCCCACACACACACCTCTTCTAAGGGGTCAGCTTTATTCCTGATGCCCAGAACATGCACCCCACATTCCCAACCCCCCGGAATACACCCCACATTCCCAACCCCCCCGGAATACTGCCCACATTCTTCCCACCCCCCGGAATACACCCCACATTCCCACCCCCCCGGAATACACCCCACATTCCCAACTCCCCGGACTACACCCCACATTCCCAACCCCCCCCGGAATACACCCCACATTCCCAACCCCCCGGAATACACCCCACATTCCCAACTTCCCGGAATACACCCCACATTCCCAACTCCCCGGAATACACCCCACATTCCCAACCCCCCGGAATACACCCCACATTCCCAACCCCCCGGACTACACCCCACATTCCCAACCCCCCCCGGAATACACCCCACATTCCCAACCCCCCGGAATACACCCCACATTCCCAACTCCCCGGAATACACCCCACATTCCCAACCCCCCGGAATACACCCCACATTCCCAACCCCCCGGACTACACCCCACATTCCCAACCCCACCCCCGGGATACACCTCACATTCCCAACCCCCCGGACTACACCCCACATTCCTAACCCCCCAGAATACACCCCACATTCCCAACCCCCCGGAATACACCCCACATTCCCAACCCCCCGGGATACACCTCACATTCCCAACCCCCCGGACTACACCCCACATTCCTAACCCCCCAGAATACACCCCACATTCCACACCCCCCAGACTACACCCCGCATTCCCAACCCCCAGAATACACCCCGCATTCCCAACCCCCAGAATACACCCCACATTCCCAACCCCCTGGACTACACCCCACATTCCCAACCCCCTGGACTACACCCCACATTCCTAACCCCCCAGAATACACCCCACATTCCCAACCCCCCGGAATACACCCCACATTCCTAACCCCCCAGAATACACCCCACATTCCCAACCCCCAGAATACACCCCACATTCCCAACCCCCCAGACTACACCCCACATTCCCAACCCCCCGGAATACACCTCACATTCCTAACCCCGAAATACATCCCACATTCCCAACTCCCAGATTACCTCACATTTCCAACCCCCAGAATACACCCCACATTCCCAACTCCCAGATTACACCTCACATTTCCAACCCCCAGAATACACCCCACATTCCCAACCCTCAGAATACACCCTGTATTCCAAACTCCCGGAATACACCCCACATTTCCAACTCCCGGAATACACCCCACATTCCTATTCAGAATACACCCCGCATTCCCAACCCCTAGAATACACCCCACATTCCCAACCCCCCAGACTACACCCCACATTCCCAACCCCCCGGCCTACACCCCGCATTCCCAACCCCCGGAATACACCCCACATTCCCAACTCCCCCGGACTACACCCCACATTCCCAACTCCCCCGGACTACACCCCACATTCCCAACCCCCCGGAATACACCCCACATTCCCAACTCCCCGGAATACACCCCACATTCCTAACCCCGGAATACACCCCGCATTTCCAACCCCCCGGACTACACCCCACATTCCCAACCCCCCGGAATACACCCCACATTCCCAACTCCCCGGAATACACCCCACATTCCCAACCCCCCGGACTACACCCCACATTCCCAACCCCCCCGGAATACTGCCCACATTCTTCCCACCCCCCGGAATACACCCCACATTCCCAACCCCCCGGACTACACCCCACATTCCCAACCCCCTGGAATACACCCCAGATTCCCAACCCCCTGGACTACACCCCACATTCCCAACCCCACCCCCGGGATACACCTCACATTCCCAACCCCCCGGACTACACCCCACATTCCTAACCCCCCAGAATACACCCCACATTCCCAACACCCCGGAATACACCCCACATTCCCAATCCCCCGGAATACACCCCACATTCCCAACCCCCCGGGATACACCTCACATTCCCAACCCCCCGGACTACACCCCACATTCCTAACCCCCCAGAATACACCCCACATTCCACACCCCCCAGACTACACCCCGCATTCCCAACCCCCAGAATACACCCCGCATTCCCAACCCCCAGAATACACCCCACATTCCCAACCCCCTGGACTACACCCCACATTCCCAACCCCCTGGACTACACCCCACATTCCTAACCCCTCAGAATACACCCCACATTCCCAACCCCCCGGAATACACCCCACATTCCTAACCCCCCGGAATACACCCCACATTCCTAACCCCCCAGAATACACCCCACATTCCCAACCCCCCGAATACACCCCACATTCCCAACCCCCCAGACTACACCCCGCATTCCCAACCCCCCGGAATACACCTCACATTCCTAACCCCGAAATACATCCCACATTCCCAACTCCCAGATTACCTCACATTTCCAACCCCCAGAATACACCCCACATTCCCAACTCCCAGATTACACCTCACATTTCCAACCCCCAGAATACACCCCACATTCCCAACCCTCAGAATACACCTGTATTCCAAACTCCCGGAATACACCCCACATTTCCAACTCCCGGAATACACCCCACATTCCTATTCTTCAGAATACACCCCGCATTCCCAACCCCTAGAATACACCCCACATTCCCAACCCCCCAGACTACACCCCACATTCCCAACCCCCCGGCCTACACCCCGCATTCCCAACCCCCGGAATACACCACGCATTCCCAACCCCCCGGACTACACCCCACATTCCCAACTCCCCCGGACTACACCCCACATTCCCAACCCCCCGGAATACACCCCACATTCCCAACCCCCCGGAATACACCTCACATTCCTAACCCCGGAATACACCCCGCATTTCCAACCCCCCGGACTACACCCCACATTCCCAACCCCCCGGAATACACCTCATATTCCTAACCCCGGAATACATCCCACATTTCCAACTCCCAGAATACACCCCATATTACCAACCCCCACCCCACATCCCCAACTCCAGGAATACACCCCACATTCTAACCCTCAGAATACACCTCACATTCCCACCTCCTGGAATACATCCCACATTCCTACTGTCTTAGATACATCCCACATACCTTCCAACTGAAATACACTTTCCTTCTGCCTGAGATACACCCTGCCTTCCCATTGACTGGAATACACCCCAAATTTCCACCAATGTGAATACGCCCCACATTCCCACTGCCTGGCATACACCCCACATTTCCGCCACTGGGGATACACCTAACATTCCTAGCACCCATCCCACATTCCTGCAGCCTGGAATACACTCTATGTTGGCACCACTATGAAAGTCTTTTTCTCAGGATGGGAAGGCACAGATTTGACCGATGACATCCAAAAAGAGTTCAGGAGATATGTTTGGTGCTATAGGATGGGGATAAGGGGCACAGCTTTACATGATGTTATGGAGAAAGGATGAAGAGCACAGCCTTAAATTATATAGAAAAGAGGATGAAGAGCACAGCTTTCTAGTGATAAAGAGAAAACGTCTCTCCCCCTCCTCTCCCATATAAGTAAGGAGATTTGGCTGGTGTGTAATAGGAAGGATGGCGGTGCTCAGTATTCGGTAAATGAAGCTTTTTAGAAATGAGTTATTTCAGGCGGAGTTCCTGCAGTACGGCGGAGAGGCTCTGCGGAATATTCTGGATGAGGACCAGTCACAGGTAATGATAGTACCAGTGTGATGTGTGCCAGCACTGTGTAGTATTGCAGCTGTCAGAGGCTCAGTGCCAGCTCTGTACCCTGCAGAGGGATCCGAGACAGGCCAGAGACTCAGGATGACACAGCAGAGATCCTAGACTGGCACTCAACCCACCAAATCCTGATACCCCCCCCCCCATCCGATCTAGCACCCCATCCCACCCCTACTAGATCATGCAACCCCATCCAATCCAGCATGTCCCAACCACCCCCCTCCCCCATGCACACTGGATCCTGCAACCCCATTAGATCCAGCACCTCCAGATCAGATTCTGCAACCCCATCAGATCCTACAACCCCCTTTCACCAAATCCTACAGCCTCATAAGATCCACCACCCCCTCCTCCATTTAGATCCTGCAACCCCTCCAGGTCCAGCACACCCCTCTCAGTCCCACCAGATCCTCCAACTCCATCAGATCCAGCAACACCATCACCAAATCCTACACACCCTACTAAATCCTGCAACCCCTCCTCCATTTAGATCCTGTAACCCCTCCTGGTCCAGCACACCCCTTTTTCCTAGATCCTGTACACCCCTCTCAGTCCCACCAGGTCCTCCAACACCATCAGATCCAGCAACACCCTCAGCAAATCCTACACACCCTACTAGATCCTGCAAGCCTTCCATCAAATCGAACACCCTTCCCCCACACCAGATCCTCCAACACCATCACCAAATCCTACACACCCTACTAAATCCTGCAACCCCTCCTCCATTTAGAACCTGTAACCCCTCCTGGTCCAGCACACCCCTTCTTCCTAGATCCTGTACACCCCCAACCAGATCCTCCAACTCCATCAGATCCAGCAACACCCTCAGCAAATCCTGCACACCCTACTAGATCCTGCAAACCCTCCATCAAATCTAACACCCTTCCCCCACACCAGATCCTCCAACACCATCACCAAATCCTACCCTACTAGATCCTGCAACCCCTCCATCAAATCTAACACCCTTCCCCCACACCAGATCCTCCAACACCATCACCAAATCCTACCCTACTAGATCCTGCAACCCCTCCATCAAATCTAACACCCTTCCCCCACACCAGGTCCTCCAACACCATCACCAAATCCTACCCTACTAGATCCTGTAACCCCTCCATCAAATCTAACACCCTTCCCCCACACCAGATCCTCCAACACCATCACCAAATCCTACCCTACTAGATCCTGCAACCCCTCCATCAAATCTAACACCCTTCCCCCACACCAGGTCCTCCAACACCATCAGATTCAGCAACACCATCACCAAATCCTACACACCCTACTAGATCCTGCAAGCCTTCCATCAAATCGAACACCCTTCCCCCACACCAGATCCTCCAACACCATCACCAAATCCTACACACCCTACTAGATCCTGCAACCCCTCCATCAAATCTAACACCCTTCCCCCACACCAGGTCCTCCAACACCATCAGATCCTCCAACACCATCACCAAATCCTACACACCCTACTAGATCCTGCAAGCCCTCCATCAAATCGAACACCCTTCCCCCACAACAGATTCTGCAACCCCATCAGATCAAGCAACTCACCCACCAGATCCTTTACCAATCCCCCTCCCTCCTTCATTAGCCCTATTAAATTCTGCAACCCCATCAGATCCAGCAAACCCCCAACAGATCCCGCTCCCCCCCCCCCCCCTCCATACCATCACCACCATATCCTGCCACCCTATAAGATCCAGCAAACTGTGCCCCCACAGCAGATCTTGCACTCCCTTGCATTAGCATCTGCTACTCGAGCAGGGCCCTCTGATTCCTCCTGATTGTATTGTAATGTTAATGTCTGCCCTACTGTTGTAAAGCGCTGCGCAAACTGTCGGTGCTATATAAATCCTGTATAATAATAATACTCCATCAGACCGCGCCACCCCGCCCCCATCTCCACTTACATAGTTACATGGCTAGTCAGGTTGAAAAAAGACACAAGTCCATCTGGTTCAACCAAAAAAAAATTATAATAAATCCCATTTACACAACCCTTCACCCACAGTTGTTCGAGAGGAAGGCACTTGATCCTGTAACCCAGCCTTTCTCAACCTTTTTACCCCAGGGGAACCCTTCAAATAATTTTCAGGTCTGTGGGAACCCCCGATAAAACCCATTCATTGGTGTTCAGTGAGAAGAATGTCCTTTTTTACATTGGTGGTAAGAATGGCCCCTTTACAGAGAGCTATAAAGATCATTGGTGTCATACCACTGGCTCCTCCAAGTGGCATTGGCTCAGAACTCTGTAGGCTCCATCAAACAGGAGGTAAATCAGCCACAGCTCAAGGAACCCCTAGTCACCTCTGAAGGAACCCCGGTCGAGAATGGCTGCTGTAACCCCATCCCTACCGCTATAACCAGATCCTGCAACCAGATGTGGTCTAGCAACCCTTCCCACCAAATCCTGCAACTCTGCAGCAGGTCCATTACCCTCCCCCACCAAATCCTGCCACCCCATAAGATACTCAACAACCCCCCTCACACTAGATTCTGCTACCCCATCAAATCCAGCACCACCTCTCCCCATTAGCCCAGTTACTTCTGCAATCATGCAGCACACCGCCCCACTAGATTCTGCATCTGCAACCATATCAGATTTAGCACCCCCCCCAGATCCTGCAACCTCATCACTTCCAGGAACTACCCCTGCCCCCACTCCCAATCAAATTCTGCAATGTCCCACCAGATCCTGCAAACCTGGACAGATCCCCTCACTTTACTAGATCCTGCAAATACTCCCCCCCCCCCCCCCCCCCCCCCCACCAGATCCTGCAAACCTGGACAGATCCCATCCCAACTGCACCGTGTACCCTCAAATTTCCATTTATAACCCCCCCCCCAGGGTTCATTATATGTAATCCTGGAACTCTGTGGTTTTACAATACTGCACCATGCAAGATTGCACCCCCACAGTCAGAACCCCCCCCCCCCCCTGCAGGGTTAATGTGGGTGTGATTTGCTCAGTGGACACAACAGGGTTAATGTGGGTTTGATTTGCACAGTGGACAGTACAGGGTTAATGTGGGTGTGATTTGCTCAATGGACACAACAGGGTTAATGTGGGTGTGATTTGCACAGTGGACAGTACAGGGTCAATGTGGGTGTGATTTGCTCAGTGGACAGTACAGGGTTAATGTGGGTGTGCCTGGCCCTAGCAGTGGTGCTGCATTGTGACTGATGAATGGAGGGAGAGCGCTCTGCCCCCCTCTCCTCCCAGCATTGCTATCTGCAGAGAGAACAGAGCAGACTGACTTCAGCACTGCAGCATGGACTCCTCCAGGTCCATCCAGCATGAGATCAGCTCCCTGAAAGGTAGGTCACCCCTACCCAGAATGGGCTGTGCATGCTGAAATTTGTACTTCCTCACCGATGCTGGCAGAAGGAGGGTTAATCCATGTGGGTCTGCTGCTGTGTATTGCAGCATCATCCCCAGAAATCTGCAAATTGAATTATGATTTTGGGGACAGTATTTTGGATGCGCTGCAGACTTCCTGCGACCATTTATAGGATGGGGGGTCTGATGGCGGTCTGGCCTCTGATGTGCTCAACTTTTGTATTGTATGGGAATTTGAGGGTCCATCTCTGGAAATGGTTCCCCCAGCATGAGAGTTTTCGGGGTCTGTCCCTGGAATTCATTCTGAAGTATGAAAATTTGGGGTCCCCTTCCTCGACTGGCTCCCTAATATAAGAATATGGGGGGGGGGGTCTGTTCCTGGAAATGGTTTGCTAGGTATGGGAACTTGGGGGTCAGTATCTCCCCCCAGTATGGGAGATTTCCTTAGAGTTGGCTCCCCAGCATAAAATTTAGGGGGTCCGTAGGTGAAAGTGGCTCCAAACTATAGGAATTTGGGTGTTGCTCCCTGGGTATGGGGATCTGCCCCTGAAAATGGCCCAGGGCATGAGCATTTGGGGGTCTGTCCCTGGAAGTGGCGCCCCAATATGAAGCGCCTGTCTTTTCCATTGTAGGAATAATTCCGGTTGGTTGTCTCATCTTCTGCATCTCCTGATAAATAAAGTTCAGCACCAAACTATAGGAATTTGGTGTTGGTCCCTGAAAATGGCTCCCAGGTATGGGTAATTTGGGGTCATTATCTTCCTGGTATGGTAATTGGGGAGGGGGGGGGGGCCCTGTCTCTGAAAGTGGCATTTTTGGAGAATTTGGAAGTCCATTCCTAGAATTGGTTTCCTGGTATGAGAATTTTGGGGGTCTGTCCCTGGAAGTGGCTCTCGGGTATGAGAATTTAGAGGTCTTTCCCTGGAAGTGGCTCTCGGGTATAGCAATTTGGAGATCTTTCCCTGGAAGTGACTCTTGGGTATGGGAATTTGGGGGATGGGGCGGTCTGTCCCTGGAAGTGGCTCCTGGGTATGGGGATTTGGGGGGGTCTGTCCTTGGAAGTGGTTCTCAGTTATGGGGATTTGGGGGGTCTGTCCTTGGAAGTGGCTCTCAGGTATAGCAATTTGGAGGTCTTTCCCTGGAAGTGACTCTTGGGTATGGGAATTTGGGGGGTCTGTCCCTGGAAGTGGTTCCCGGGTATGGGAATTTGGGGGGACTGTCCCTGGAAGTGGTTCCCGGGTATGGGAATTTGGGGGTGTCTGTCCCCGGAAGTGGTTCACAGGTTTTGGAATTTGGGGGGTCTGTCCCTGGAAGTGGCTTCCAGGTATGGGAATTTGGAGGGTCTGTCCCCGGAAGTGGTTCCTGGGTATGGGAATTTGGGGGGTCTGTCCCCGGAAGTGGTTCCGGGTATGGGAATTTGGGGGGTCTGTCCCCGGAAGTGGTTCCTGGGTATGGGAATTTGGAGGGTCTGTCCCCGGAAGTGGTTCCTGGGTATGGGAATTTGGAGGGTCTGTCCCCGGGAAGTGGTTCCTGGGTATGGGAATTTGGGGGGGTCTGTCCCCGGGAAGTGGTTCCTGGGTATGGGAATTTGGGGGGGTCTGTCCTTGGAAGTGGCTTCCAGGTATGGGAATTTGGTGGGTCTGTCCCCGGAAGTGGCTCCCAGGATAACCCTGCATGTGCTCATCTTAAACGTCCCTGGAAATGCTCGGTGTCATTGGTGTGGATCCGGCAATTCTGATATTGGGGGGGTTCTGGAGGAGAAGAAAGAACGCAGTGTGCTCTGTTCAGGGGGATCCTGGGAATATATATTCTTGCTCCTTTTTAAAGAATGGGGTCTATGGGAAAGGCGACCCATTGGCCAACTGAAGGGAGTCACAGGGGCCCCCCAGATTTAATCTTTTCTGGTTCACTGACCGCCAACAAATCAGTTCAGGATTTTAGTGACTCCTCTCGTCAAAGCCAGAAGATTAGCGGGACAGCCAGGCAAGTGGCATTTGCAGAATGAGAGGTCAATACCGGCAGCCTCGACATTTCTTTCAGGAAAGGTTTCCTTAAAATAAGAGCAGTCTGTGCTGCGAACCCACCAGTCAGAGTATTGCTGTCTGAGGATCTATTGCCAATTGTGTAAAATCGGAATATATTTGAGGGCTCAGTTATATCTTTGGGTTGCAGTAAGGCGCACGTTGCATGTGTTGCAGTGCCAATTCGCCAATGCATAGCAATGAGCCACAGTGCTTTTGTGATCGGTCCAATATCTTTTTTTTATGTCTTGTCTTTGTGTTTTTTTTTATTTATTTATTTTTTTTTAATTTGTTTTGTCTATTTTATTTTTTTTATCTTTTGTTTTTTGTTTTCTCTTGTTTTGTGGTGAATTTGTGTGTGTGTGTGTGTGTGTGTGTGTGTGTGTGTGTGTGTGTGTGTGTTATTTTATTTATTTTTTTTGTTTTTTTTTATTTGTGATATTTTGATGCATTGACAGCGAATTCTCTTCAATAACACAATTCCCGATAACATTACATTACATAGCACATCAGAGAAATGTAAATGTCCCCTAAAGGGGACCTTACACTGAAGACGTGATGTCATCTGTCATTGCTGAAAATGCTGGCTGCCTGGCTGGTATTGCTATCCAATGGCTTCCCCCGGAATTCTATTAGGGGCTCTGCCTTTGCTCTTTTCCTGATGACCAGTCTTGTTCTGGTCCAGAGACTCGTGGCACTGGAACCGCACAGCCAGGCACCTAGCATTTTCAGACGCACCGCCAAGGAGGGCCACATTTCATTCTCCTCCCATAACTGACTTCCTGTGATCAGAACAGTTTTCCTGACTCGGGCCATGTTTACAGGACCCCCCAGGTACAGGCAGAGCTGTGTACAGTTTCATGGCCGGTCATATCTCCATGAAGAGATCTGGAAAACATGACATGTTGCAGTCCTGAAGGGATATGTATGTCTGCGGTACGGTGGACTGTTCTGCGCCTTTTGTTGGCCTCAAATGGCTGATAACAGAAGAGACATCACGCCGTTGGCTGGTAATTCGATTTGCTGTCATAGAAGGATCTGCTCAGTCTAGGAGCTCCTCTACAACAATTATATGGCAGATTTCAGTTTCCGGCAGAGTTAGCTGGCTGATCCCCCGCTGTGAGCGCCCAGAGTCCCTCCGTGCCCCTCGCTGACTCAGCTGTCTACGCTGCAGCATTACAATGCGGTGTGCCCAGACCGGGGGGGGGGGGGGATACGTGTGTGTCGTGTCTGATTGTCCCCATAAGAGATTAGACCAGTGCTGGTCAACATGAAATTAGAGGGCCTTGCGTGTGACCCCCCCCCCCTCATCACCCCCCATCTTCCCTGAACGCCTCCAAAGGGCCGCACAGTGGCGGTGCGTTTTTCATCTGTTGAGGTGATGGGCAGCCCATTATGTACTGAAAATGTGTGTTCTGCTGTATTTTCTACTACAACAAATGCTGAAAAGAAAGTTGGGGTGGCAAGTAGTGGGCCCCGGCAGTGGTGGCGAAGGGGAAAGTAGTGGGCCCCGGCAGTGGTGGTGGGGGGCAGTAGTGGGCCCCGGCAGTGGTGGTGGGGGGCAGTAGTGGGCCCCGGCAGTGGTGGTGGGGGGCAGTAGTGGGCCCCGGCAGTGGTGGTGGGGGGCAGTAGTGGGCCCCGGCAGTGGTGGTGGGGGGCAGTAGTGGGCCCCGGCAGTGGTGGTGGGGGGCAGTAGTGGGCCCCGGCAGTGGTGGTGGGGGGCAGTAGTGGGCCCCGGCAGTGGTGGTGGGGGGCAGTAGTGGGCCCCGGCAGTGGTGGTGGGGGGCAGTAGTGGGCCCCGGCAGTGGTGGTGGGGGGCAGTAGTGGGCCCCGGCAGTGGTGACGGGGGGCAGTAGTGGGCCCCGGCAGTGGCGGCGGGGGGCAGTAGTGGGCCCCGGCAGTGGTGACGGGGGGCAGTAGTGGGCCCCGGCAGTGGCGACGGGGGCCAGTAGTGGGCCCCGGCAGTGGCGGCGGGGGCAGTAGTGGGCCCCGGCAGTGGCGGCGGGGGCAGTAGTGGGCCCCGGCAGTGGCGGCGGGGGCAGTAGTGGGCCCCGGCAGTGGCGGCGGGGGCAGTAGTGGGCCCCTGGCAGTGGCGGCGGGGGCAGTAGTGGGCCCCTGGCAGTGGCGGCGGGGGCAGTAGTGGGCCCCTGGCAGTGGCGGCGGGGGCAGTAGTGGGCCCCTGGCAGTGGCGGCGGGGGCAGTAGTGGGCCCCTGGCAGTGGCGGCGGGGGCAGTAGTGGGCCCCTGGCAGTGGCGGCGGGGGCAGTAGTGGGCCCCTGGCAGTGGCGGCGGGGGCAGTAGTGGGCCCCTGGCAGTGGCGGCGGGGGCAGTAGTGGGCCCCTGGCAGTGGCGGCGGGGGCAGTAGTGGGCCCCTGGCAGTGGCGGCGGGGGCAGTAGTGGGCCCCTGGCAGTGGCGGCGGGGGCAGTAGTGGGCCCCTGGCAGTGGCGGCGGGGGCAGTAGTGGGCCCCTGGCAGTGGCGGCGGGGGCAGTAGTGGGCCCCTGGCAGTGGCGGCGGGGGCAGTATTGGGCCCCTGGCAGTGGCGGCGGGGGCAGTAGTGGGCCCCTGGCAGTGGCGGCGGGGGCAGTAGTGGGCCCCTGGCAGTGGCGGCGGGGGCAGTAGTGGGCCCCTGGCAGTGGCGGCGGGGGCAGTAGTGGGCCCCTGGCAGTGGCGGCGGGGGCAGTAGTGGGCCCCTGGCAGTGGCGGCGGGGGCAGTAGTGGGCCCCTGGCAGTGGCGGCGGGGGCAGTAGTGGGCCCCTGGCAGTGGCGGCGGGGGCAGTAGTGGGCCCCGGCAGTGGCGGCGGGGGCAGTAGTGGACCGTGGCGGCGTGGGCAGTGGTGGGGGGGGCAGTAGTGGGCCCCGGCAGTGATGGCAGGGGGGGGCAGTAGTGGGCCCCGGCAGTGATGGCAGGGGGGGGCAGTAGTGGGCCCCGGCAGTGATGGCAGGGGGGGGGGCAGTAGTGGGCCCCGGTAGTGATGGCAGGGGGGGCAGTAGTGGGCCCCGGCAGTGGCAGCAGGGGCAGTAGTGGGCCCCGGCAGTGGCGGCGGGGGCAGTAGTGGGCCGTGGCGGCGTGGGCAGTGGTGGGGGGGCAGTAGTGGGCCCCGGCAGTGATGGCGGGGGGGGCAGTAGTGGGCCCCGGCAGTGATGGCGGGGGGGGCAGTAGTGGGCCCCGGCAGTGATGGCGGGGGGGGCAGTAGTGGGCCCCGGTAGTGATGGCGGGGGGGGCAGTAGTGGGCCCCGGTAGTGATGGCAGGGGGGGGCAGTAGTGGGCCCCGGTAGTGATGGCGGGGGGCAGTAGTAGGCCCCAGCAGTGATGGTGGGGGGGGGGCAGTGGTGGCTCCCAGCAGTGGCAGCAGCGTAGGCAGTAGTAGTAGCCAGTGATGGAGTCAGCGGTATTGCCCCCCCCCCCCCCCCCCCCCTTTTTGCAGCCCTTTTTGTTCCTTTCCCTGCCTCTGGGTCCACATGATGGATATTTAGTTGTAGCGATATATTGTTGTCACATTCATCTGACTTTCATATATTGTTTCTATCTTCCCACATATTCAACTCCCAGGCCAGACCCCCTCCTCTCCAATCCGGACTGATCTGTACATGTATGGCTGCTGTACATATATTATCTGTATTGTATGATGGTGATCCTCTCTGACTTTTTTTGGATTTTTGATTTTTTTCCCTTGGTTAGTTGCGACTGCAGCACACACGTGATCATCGTTGGGGGGGGGGGGGGGGGTGCGGTGTGATTGTAGTGTGTATTAGGACCCATTAAGACATTGGCGCCTTGCTGCATTGCATTCATTGGCCACCATCTGTAACTATAAAAATTCTAAATCGCTCCACTCAAAATTGCTATTTCCAGTCCTGGGTGGATGCGGTTCCATGAAAATCTCTACCAGCTTCCTTCATATATGTGGCCCTTTGGAGGAGAGACCTACATCTGCAGGCTGTCCTCGGTGCTACACAGTGATTGTACTTTACTGCTCCTTTTCTAGGGATGCAAGTCTGTGGGTCAGATCTGATCCATTCACACTTGTGCAACTTCAAAGTCGTGCAATTTCCATTGTGACTTTTGCATTGCAACTTTGATGCAACTTTGGATGGGTGAGACTTTGATACGACTTTGACTGTTGCACAACTGTCACATTGACAACATTTGGAGGTGACTTTTAGAGGTTACATTGCAGTCTGTGCTACTCAAGTTGCATGAAAGTCGCATCAAAGTAGGGCAGGGACGTTTTTTTAAAGTCGCTGCGGCTGGAAGTTGCATAAATTAGAACATCTTCCATTGAAATACATGGGTTGCAACTTGTCACTTTGTGTCCAAAGTAGAATGACAAATCACAGAAGCGTGAATTGAGCCTTAAGTACAGTGCGATTCCTATGTGGCTGATTTATTGTCTGTCTTATTGTTGAGAAGGGTGGCTTGCAGTGATTGCAGTGTAACGCTGATCTCCCTCCAGTCACCAATCGATTTATATTTAAAAGGTTTTATATAAAAATGGTATACTTAGAAAAGTGACAGATTACCAGATACTTTTTCTTTTTTTTTTAATGATACGCTGAGTGGTGGTGCGCTTTAATGGAGAGCAGCCAATCACAATCCAGCCAAGTACGCTAAACTAAAATCTGCTTGGGGTCTCTATGGTTGCGGCACACTAGCGCCATTCCAGTATTTATAGAGAAGATTGATTACTTCCGATCGGCGGTGAGCCTGAAATGTGAGATTTATAAGGAATATCAGATGTAGGCGGAGAAGTTCTGACAGCTGTATGAAAGTTGTGTCGCCTCGAGTTATATCTTTTATGTTCTGTGCTGCATTCTTCTACGAGTGATGTCAGTGTGTGGGATGGAAGATTGGTGTGTGTGTGTCCCCTACAGGTGTCAGATTTGCCCTAGCACAGCATGCAGGGGGGGTGTCATATTGGTCCTGAGTACCTTGTACATGTGTGTTGTGCAGGCTTCACTTTGGTATGCATTTGAGGTCATGAAGTGCAGATGAGGCGGTGGGGTCCCAGGGTTTGGGTGAGGCGGTGGGGTCCCAGGGTTTGGGTGAGGCGGTGGGGTCCCAGGGTTTGGGTGAGGCGGTGGGGTCCCAGGGTTTGGGTGAGGCGGTGGGGTCCCAGGGTTTGGGTGAGGCGGTGGGGTCCCAGGGTTTGGGTGAGGCGGTGGGGTCCCAGGGTTTGGGTGAGGCGGTGGGGTCCCAGGGTTTGGGTGAGGCGGTGGGGTCCCAGGGTTTGGGTGAGGCGGTGGGGTCCCAGGGTTTGGGTGAGGCGGTGGGGTCCCAGGGTTTGGGTGAGGCGGTGGGGTCCCAGGGTTTGGGTGAGGCGTTGGGGTCCCAGGGTTTGGGTGAGGCGTTGGGGTCCCAGGGTTTGGGTGAGGCGTTGGGGTCCCAGGGTTTGGGTGAGGCGTGGGGTCCCAGGGTTTGGGTGAGGCGCTGGGTCCCAGTGTTGGCATGGGGTAAAGGTGAGGTGTTGATTCCATATATGCGTACCGTGCTGTCCAGGTGAGACACTGCATTCAGTTGTGGTATGCAGGTGTGTAATAGGTGTGGGGTATTAGACTGTGTTCTGTATCCAGGTGTTGTACAGGTGAGGACTGTGACCAGTTCCCTCTTGCAGGTAACGAATCAGTCTGTGCTAAGGTACGTTGTACAGGTGAGGTACGATTCTTTGTTCGTGTATACAGGTGTGTTTTACAGGTGAGGTATCAGATTGTGCCCAGGCACACTATGCAGGTGCTTTGTCCTGGGAGGGGAGGAGTATTCAGGATTTATATAGCGCCAACAGTTTGTGCAGCACTTTACAATATAAAAGGGAGACAGTACAGTTACAGTACAATAAAATACAGGAGGGTTAAGGGGGCCCCTCTCATAAGAGATTACAATCCAAGAGGGTGGGGCAAGTGGTAAAAAAAAAGGTTATAACTGGGAGGGGGGTGAGCAGATAGAAGTGATAAAAGATTAGTACACAGGTGGGTTTTTTTCCAGGTACAATACATAGGTATATTATACAGGTGAACTGTGAGGGGTGGTTTTTGTCTAGTAGTAGGTACAGTACACGGGTATACTGTATAGGTGAGCTGTGCCCAGGTACCATACATGGGTATAATATGAAGGCAAGCTGTACCCATGTACTGTACACAGGTATATTGTAGAGGTGAGCTGTGCCCAGGTACCGTACACTGGTATATTGTAGAGGTGAGCTGTGCCCAGGTACCGTACACTGGTATATTGTAGAGGTGAGCTGTGCCCAGGTACCGTACACTGGTATATTGTAGAGGTGAGCTGTGCCCAGGTACCGTACACTGGTATATTGTAGAGGTGAGCTGTGCCCAGGTACCGTACACTGGTATATTGTAGAGGTGAGCTGTGCCCAGGTACCGTACACTGGTATATTGTAGAGGTGAGCTGTGCCCAGGTACCGTACACTGGTATACTGTAGAGGTGAGCTGTGCCCACTGGTATATTGTAGAGGTGAGCTGTGCCCAGGTACCGTACACAGGTTTATAGTACAGATGAGTTGTGGGTTCATGTCCCTGTATAGTATACAGTTATATTGCACAGGTGAGCTGTCTCCAGGTATAGTATATAGTAATGAACAGGTGAGCTGTGCACAGCTACGGTATACAGTATTGTACAGGTGAGCTGTGCCCAGGTACAATATACAGGTATACATTATTATACAGGTGAGCTGTGCCCAGGTACAATATACAGGTATACATTATTATTATTATTATTATTATTATTATTATTATTATTATTATTATTCAAGTGAGCTGTGCCCAGGTACAATATACAGGTATACATTATTATTATACAGGTGAGCTGTGCCCAGGTACAATATACAGGTATACATTATTATACAGGCGGGCTGTGCCCAGGTACAATATACAGGTATACATTATTATTATACAGGTGAGCTGTGCCCAGGTACAATATACAGGTATACATTATTATACAGGCGGGCTGTGTCCAGGTACAATATACAGGTGAGCTGTGTCCACCTTTCCTTCTTGGGAACAATAGACTGCAGTTCCTGGAGGAGCCTCAGGTAGACGGATTACCTCAAAGTCCACATATATAAAAGCCGGGCTCCTCCCAATGCATTGTGGGAGTGGAGAGTGTGGCTGTGTGTGGAAGTGAAGGTGACAGTCTGGTGTCCCCGGGGACCTGCACAGAGAAGGGGGTCGGCGATGTTATCTATATATCAAGGTAAGAGAGCCTCACCTGTCACACCTGGGGCCCCACCAGGCTCTGGGATGGAGATTTGTCTGACACTCCCCTGTTCTGGTGTCACATGTGAGTCCCTTCCAGGGATGATCCAGGTTTATTCCCTCCAGTCATGGCTTTACTATGAATGACCCCTCCATGGGACAGGCACAGGGGCCCCTGGATGGTGGGGGACACGGAGTGACGACCACTGCTGACCCCTTAGGCAATGACTAATGGTACTACTGTGGATGGACAATGACTGCCAGTTAGTGACATCACAGTGAGTGACTGCTCTACTACTGCAGAAAGCCTTCCACAGGGGATCCCCACAGACAGAGGGGACAATGCCATCTGTTTCACTGTCAGTGCTAACTGACAGCTTCATTGCCACTGTTTGCTAACCAATGGCTTCACTTCCAATGACTTCTAACTGAAGGATTAACTGCCACTGACAGCTTCACTGCCATTGCAAAAGCACAGCTTCACTGCTAACTGTCTCTCTAACATGGACTGCCAGCCAATGGGCTCACTGGCTGCTAACTGACGCTCTCACTGCCACTGACTGGGCACCACCTAGTTGGAAGGTTGGGTGTGTGTATAGCACTCTGCTGGCTCCCCACCCCAGCATGTCGGGGGCTCTCCTCTCTCCAGCAGCCCCAAACATGGTGGACACCTGGCTGCTTTCTTGTTGCATTTCACCTGTGAACCGATTCTGGCCGGGACTGTCATCCCAGAATAATATAATATGTAATATATTATGTACAGGAGATAAGAGTATAATAGAGATATCGGCGCCAAAAATGCAAACGCAGATACCTGACATAACACGCTATATGTATAGGAGACGTACAGTGTGGGTGTGTTTTATAGGGGCAATGATGTCACTCTTGTATAATATAACATGTATCTGGAGAGCGGTGATGTCACTCTTGTATAATATACAGTATATCTGGAGAGCGGTGATGTCACTTGTATAATATACTGTATATCTGGAGAGCGGTGATGTCACTCCTCTATAATATACTGTATATCTGGAGAGCGGTGATGTCACTCCTCTATAATATACTGTATATCTGGAGAGCGGTGATGTCACTCCTCTATAATATACGGTCTGGAGAGCGGTGATGTCACTCCTCTATAATATACTGTATATCTGGAGAGTGGTGATGTCGCTCCTCTAATATACTGTATATCTGGAGAGTGGTGATGTCACTCCTCTATAATATACTGTATATCTGGAGAGCGGTGATGTCACTCCTCTATAATATACGGTCTGGAGAGCGGTGATGTCACTCCTCTATAATATACTGTATATCTGGAGAGTGGTGATGTCGCTCCTCTAATATACTGTATATCTGGAGAGTGGAGATGTCGCTCCTCTATAATATACTGTATATCTGGAGAGTGGTGATGTCACTCCTCTATAATATACTGTATATCTGGAGAGTGGTGATGTCACTCCTCTAATATACTGTATATCTGGAGAGCGGTGATGTCACTCCTCTAATATACTGTATATCTGGAGAGTGGAGATGTCGCTCCTCTATAATATACTGTATATCTGGAGAGTGGTGATGTCACTCCTCTATAATATACTGTATATCTGGAGAGTGGTGATGTCACTCCTCTAATATACTGTATATCTGGAGAGAGTGGTGATGTCACTCCTCTAATATACTGTATATCTGGAGAGCGGTGATGTCACTCCTCTAATATACTGTATATCTGGAGAGTGGAGATGTCGCTCCTCTATAATATACTGTATATCTGGAGAGTGGTGATGTCACTCCTCTATAATATACTGTCTATCTGTAGAGCGGTGATGTCATTCCTTGATCTTGGTACAGTCTGGAGAGACCCCGTCTGCCCTCATGATGTAATCGCCATGTGCGTGGTCTGATTTGCACTGCTCTCTCCTGATTGGCTCACACGTTGGAATGAGACATAGAGGCTGCATTGCAGAGGACACATGGCGAAGCTGCAAGGCATGCTGGGTATATCTCATCTGACCGCACACTTCTGACATTGGACTCATCAATTATTAATAATGATGTTTTTACGGTCTGAGTGTCTCGCCTGTGTCAGGACGCCGCGTTCAGCTCATTGCCGCATCCACCATCACAAGCGCCGTGTTCAGTATGGAGACAGAAGAGGGAGGAGTCCTATTGTGGTTGTATCACTGGAAAAAAAAGATGAAAAATTGGAATTGGACTGAAAAGTGATCGTAATGGGTGTGGCCAGTGTTGCGCAGAGAACGCTGAACGCAGCCGAGTGTTTGCCGCTCACCCTCTTACACGTGGCTCAGCTCTGTCCCCAAACTTGGGGTGTAGAAAAGACTTCAGTGATGTCATCACTAGGTCTCCGGGCTTCTGAGGCCATTGCGGGGTCACTGGGCTTCGGAGGTCCTTGCGGGGTCACTGGGCTTCGGAGGTCCTTGCGGGGTCACTGGGCTTCGGGGGTCCTTGCGGGGTGACTGGGCTTCGGGGGTCCTTGCGGGGTCACTGGGCTTCGGGGGTCCTTGCGGGGTCACTGGGCTTCGGGGGTCCTTGTGGGGTCACTGGGCTTCGGGGGTCCTTGCGGGGTCACTGGGCTTCGGGGGTCCTTGCGGGGTCACTGGGCTTCGGGGGTCCTTGCGGGGTCACTGGGCTTCGGGGGTCCTTGCGGGGTCACTGGGCTTCGGGGGTCCTTGCGGGGTCTCTGGGCTTCGGAGGTCCTTGCGGGGTCTCTGGGCTTCGGAGGTCCTTGCGGGGTCTCTGGGCTTCGGAGGTCCTTGCGGGGTCTCTGGGCTTTTTTATGGAATTGGGCAGATCATATCTGGCGAGAGGGTCCTCCAGCACTCCTTTCATGTGCCCTTTAGGCCTGATGCAAACAGTGGGCGGGCTCTTGGGAGGAGTTATGCAATTATCATAACGTCTTGATGGGTGGGTGTCAGTCTGGAGGAGTGGGCGTTTCTATGCAGGCTGTATTTGCATAGGTACTGCCCATATGTGATAGTGAGCCTCCATGATTGAAAGATCTTTTATCCAATATATGACTGCGGGCAGGCCAGGGACAGTCAGGCTGGGGAGGAAAGAGCTAGATGATGTTGGGCGTCCTCCAGCCAGGAAATGAGGCGGGGCTCTACTTGAGTTGCTGCAGCTTCTAATGCACATGGTGAGAAGCTCACAGTGTGCGGTGAAATCGGAAGAAGCCATTTCATCCCAGGAGGGGAGCCGGAACAACTGTGCAAGACAGAAGCGAAGGACGGAGGTCAGACTTAAAAATGTTTTACGCCCGAAAATGCCGGTAAACCGAGAACCAGGCGCTCAACAAAGTTCCGTAAAATGCTTGAATTCCCGTCCCATGGCAGGACTTGGGATGGTGGTCCTTGTGGAAGGCTCCTTTGATGTCCCATCTGGAGAGATGACCACGTGGCCGGACACGGGGATGGTGGGAGTTCCCTCTTGTGGTGACCTGTGTCTTGGCTGCGGGTGGGGACTCCGGTCGCGCCCTCCTTCGCCTTCTCCTCAGACTTTTCCCCCCGATGTGTCTGTTTTAGTTTTCGGCTTTTGTGGTTGGAGATGTCCCTGGAGCCGGGCCAGGGGGAGACAATGGCGGGCCGGCGGGGCTCCGGATTAGTGTTCGGTTTCCTGGGTGAGCAGAGAGGTTCAGGGAATTATGGGGCCTGCCCAGTGCCCCCCCCCCTTCCCTTAAAGTTTATTATTCTGGGGGGGAGTCATTGGGAGGTCTGACATTCCGGGGCCCCATTGAGCGAGCGCCCCTTTCTCAGGCCCTGGGGGGGAGGCGCGGCGTGATTTACGATGACGGGGATATTTCCGTGTGAAAGGAGACACTGTTCTCCGAGGGCCCGGCCAGTAAATCTCTGCCAGCCGGGATCTTTATTTAGGCCGGCTGCCCGTTCTTTTATGTGCGGAGATCAGGCAGGAAGCCTTGTTTGGCCAAGCCGGGCGCTGCGACCTCCAATAACCGGCCGCGCTCACCTCCGCTCCGCCTTTCAGCGATTTTTAGTTCTCCGGTGTTCTCAAAATTCCAACGTTGTGACAATGCCACCGGGATCAGCCGCCCCTCCGGGGCAGCCTCAGCACACCTCCAGCTGTTGTGGAACTACAAGTCCCAGGAGGCATTGCAAGACTGACCGCCACAGGCATGACTCTCGGAGGAATGATGGGATCTGTAGTTTCATCACTGCTGAAGTGCTGAGATTGCCCGCTGCTGTGTCAGGCCAACGCAGGCTCAACGCAAGTACGCCATGTTCACGCCATTTATGTGTGTAAATACAATACAGACCTGGCGTAACTCAACAGACCAATGCGTTACAACGCACAGCAGTACATTGCATAAATTCAAATGTCTGGTTTTGCAAGAATGCTAAAAAAAATAAAAAAACAAATGTACATGTTTTGGCGCGTGTAATGCGTGGGCACTGGTGGGGCTGTGTGTGTGCTGCAATGCAGTGTAACACATTGCAGCGTGCGTGCACGCGCGCAACCACACCTGTGCGCGTACGTAATGCGCACCACAATAAGCGCCTGCTGGGCCCATTCACAAAATGCTGTTATGATAACGTGTGCGTTGGCATGCGCTTTACTGCAGTGTGCGGCAACTCATGCTGGAGTGTTGGCACAGTGCTGTAGGGCACCCGATGTCCCTGGCAATCGACATGCGTTGCAGCCTAAAGCGCTCTGCTCCCCTCCCCCCCCCCCCCCGATGCACAGAAATGCACAGCTCTTTGGCAGATGCAACGGTGCTATTAATGCAGTGGTCTCCAAAGTGTGGCCCAGGGGTACTATTGCCTTGGGGCACCATTCCTCCCCACGGAGGCCCAAGGATATGGGGGGGGCACGTTTCCTCCCCACGGAGGCCCAAGGATATGGGGGGGCACGTTTCCTCCCCACTGAGGCCCAAGGATATGGGGGTGCACCGTTCCTCCCCACTGAGGCCCAAGGATGGGGGGGCACGGTTCCTCCCCACCGAGGCCCAAGGATGGGAGGGCACGGTTCCTCCCCACCGAGGCCCAAGGATGGGGGGGGCACGGTTCCTCCCCACCGAGGCCCAAGGATGGGGGGGGCACGGTTCCTCCCCACCGAGGCCCAAGGATGGGGGGGGCACGGTTCCTCCCCACCGAGGCCCAAGGATGGGGGGGCACGGTTCCTCCCCACCGAGGCCCAAGGATGGGGGGGCACGGTTCCTCCCCACCGAGGCCCAAGGATGGGGGGGCACGGTTCCTCCCCACCGAGGCCCAAGGATGGGGGGGCACGGTTCCTCCCCACCGAGGCCCAAGGATGGGGGGGCACGGTTCCTCCCCACCGAGGCCCAAGGATGGGGGGGCACGGTTCCTCCCCACCGAGGCCCAAGGATGGGGGGGCACGGTTCCTCCCCACCGAGGCCCAAGGATGGGGGGGGCACGGTTCCTCCCCACCGAGGCCCAAGGATGGGGGGGGCACGGTTCCTCCCCACCGAGGCCCAAGGATGGGGGGGGCACGGTTCCTCCCCACCGAGGCCCAAGGATGGGGGGGGCACGGTTCTTCCCCACCGAGGCCCAAGGATGGGGGGGGCACGGTTCTTCCCCCACTGAGGCCCAAGGATGGGGGGGGGAAAGGTTCTTCCCCCACTGAGGCCCAAGGATGGGGGGGCACGGTTCTTCCCCCACTGAGGCCCAAGGATGGGGGGGCACGGTTCTTCCCCCACTGAGGCCCAAGGATGGGGGGGGCACGGTTCTTCCCCCACTGAGGCCCAAGGATGGGGGGGCACGGTTCTTCCCCCACTGAGGCCCAAGGATGGGGGGGCACGGTTCTTCCCCCACTGAGGCCCAAGGATGGGGGGGCACGGTTCTTCCCCCACTGAGGCCCAAGGATGGGGGGGCACGGTTCTTCCCCCACTGAGGCCCAAGGATGGGGGGGGCACGGTTCTTCCCCCACTGAGGCCCAAGGATGGGGGGGGGCACGGTTCTTCCCCCACTGAGGCCCAAGGATGGGGGGGGGCACGGTTCTTCCCCCACTGAGGCCCAAGGATGGGGGGGGGGCACGGTTCTTCCCCCACTGAGGCCCAAGGATGGGGGGGGGGCACGGTTCTTCCCCCACTGAGGCCCAAGGATGGGGGGGGGGGCACGGTTCTTCCCCCACTGAGGCCCAAGGATGGGGGGGGCACGGTTCTTCCCCCACTGAGGCCCAAGGATGGGGGGGGGGCACGGTTCTTCCCCCACTGAGGCCCAAGGATGGGGGGGGGGCACGGTTCTTCCCCCACTGAGGCCCAAGGATGGGGGGGGGCACGGTTCTTCCCCCACTGAGGCCCAAGGATGGGGGGGGGGCACGGTTCTTCCCCCACTGAGGCCCAAGGATGGGGGGGGGCACGGTTCTTCCCCCACTGAGGCCCAAGGATGGGGGGGGGGCACGGTTCTTCCCCCACTGAGGCCCAAGGATGGGGGGGGGGCACGGTTCTTCCCCCACTGAGGCCCAAGGATGGGGGGGGGCACGGTACCTTCCCATTGAGGCCCAAGGATGGGGGGGCACGGTTTCTTCCTATTGAGGCCCAAGGATGGGGGGGGTGCGGTTCTTCCCCCACTGAGGCCCAAGAATGGGGGGGGGGGCACGGTTCCTCCCACTGAGACCACATTTTCTACTTCTACTGGCCTCAGTCCGTCTCCTGACATCTGGAGGATACTAAACTGGCCCTTTTTGTTTGGAAACTTTGAAGACCCCTGAGTTAATGGCACCACATGCATCTACTAACACGCACAACAAACCGCATGGCGCCGTGTGAATTTGGCAAAGGGATCGGACACTACTTTTGCTCATTTCTCGGGTGTAGGACAGACCATTAAAATGAATAGGTCAACACACAGAAAGCACGCACCGTCACACCTGTATATTGGGAACGCATGTTGTGGTGCGCTATCAAAAAAGAAAAGTACATACACCAATTTTTGGCAGTGCATGTCTGTGGACGAATGCGTTGGGGTACCAATCGGAATGAATGACACCACATTGTGCCATAATGCCAATGTATTGCAGCCCAATTACTGCCGCGCCATTGTGCATGCATCATTTTTTTGGCCTCGCACCACAACGCAATAATGTATGTTGTGGATAACGCGTGTTTTTTACCCCAAGGACATGGTGTGACCTGGAAGTCTTGGGGCCCTTCCACGCTGGTGCGCTTAAAAATGCAGAAACCCATATTGAGTGGACTCAGCTTCAAGTGCACTAAGGTTGCAGCATGCTGGACTTGAAACGCAGCACAGGGGTGTGAACCGTTACATAGGAATTAAAAGAGGAATACATTTTGTGCGCTTTTGTCGCCTTGGAAAGTGTTTTTTTTTTTTTGTGTGTTTTTAGCGCGACAGAAGCTTGCCTATGTAAAAGGGCCCTTAGAAAAACAATTGCGCCACCTGGAGGAAAATTCCCTTTTCCGCTTCTCTCTATGAAAAATAACGGGTGGCTCGGTGACCGTTTTGTTGAAACAACGGGCCAAATTTTCTATTTTATTTATTCATTTTTTTTTTTTTTTTTCTATTTTTCTTTTTTAGATTTTATAAAGAGACCGGAGCTTAAATTTAAATCTAAAAAAGGCAAAAAAAACTCCTACAATTCTAGGCAAAATGTTTGTTTTGGATGGAGTGGGATGGGGGACACTTTCATCTCGTTTTTGTTCGATGTTCCTAGTCCACTCCATTCTCATGCGTGGATAAAAGTCTTGGCCAGAGTTGAGCTTTAGCAGCTTTTCTGGAGTTTCCATTTTTCTGGCCACTAAGTTTTTGTAGAAGACATCTAGGGTGCTGTTCCTGTGAGCCCCTGCAGAGGGCAGCAGCAGACCAGGAGTATCACAGCTGTATATGCAGGGCTTGCCTGGCTGTCTGCTCTGCACATTGTCCTCTATGGAGCCTTTCCTCCCCCTCCTATATACAGAATATGAACTACATTTGGGACCCATTAATGGTTCTGTGATGTGTTAAGGTGTGCGCCATTGCACGCATTCTGTAAATGTGCAGAACATGCATTATTGCATTGCAGGATGCCACAGAGCGTGTTGGATACCAGGCCTGATTTGGCAGTCCGTTCATTTCAATAGGTCGTCTTAACGCTATGCACATTAATGTCAAAAGACATTAATTTCAAGTCGCAGCGACAAAAAAGCAGCGTGTCTTTGGGGGGGTGCAGCAAGCGGCGTGACTTTGGGGGGGGGGTGTGCAACAAGCGGCGTGACTTTGGGGGGGGGGTGCAGCAAGCGGCGTGACTTTGGGGGGGGGGGTGCAGCAAGCGGCGTGACTTGGGGGGGGGGGGGGTGCAGCAAGCGGCGTGACTTTGGGGGGGGGGTGCAGCAAGCGGCGTGACTTTGGGGGGGGGGTGCAGCAGGCGGCGTGACTTTGGGGGGGGTGCAGCAAGCGGCGTGACTTTGGGGGGGGGTGCAGCAAGCGGCGTGACTTTGGGGGGGGGTGCAGCAAGCGGCGTGACTTTGGGGGGGGGTGCAGCAAGCGGCGTGACTTTGGGGGGGGGTGCAGCAAGCGGCGTGACTTTGGGGGGGGGGTGCAGCAAGCGGCGTGACTTTGGGGGGGGGGGTGCAGCAAGCGGCGTGACTTTGGGGGGGGTGCAGCAAGCGGCGTGACTTTGGGGGGGGGGCAGCAAGCGGCGTGACTTGGGGGGGGGGGGGTGCAGCAAGCGACGTGACTTTGGGGGGGGGTGCAGCAAGCGGCGTGACTTTGGGGGGGTGCAGCAAGCGGCGTGACTTTGGGGGGGGGGCAGCAAGCGGCGTGACTTTGTTTCCAATGTTTTGTTTATCTAAACTTATTTGTACTTGTTAGTACAGCATGCTGAGGTCCCTGGTGCAACATGGTGCCATTCAGTCATTTGTACCCCAACGCCCCTGCCAATGTGGTGCGCTAGCAAATAAAAGTACATGGGGGGGTTATTTATTTTTTTTACAGTTCCCCATAACTCAGGCTGTGCTACTCTGCACTGCAACAGACCTCCAGTGAGTGTGTCGGGTGGAATTCATATATGGTGCACCTATGCCCTTAACATGCATTGTGGTTGTGTTATCGCTAATAGATGGTGTGAATGGGCCCCTATTTGGGGTCCTAAATGGTCCCTCAGGTAATTGCATACTTGTGTTTATGGTTATATATTTGATGATCAATATGTCTCCTTCCTCGCTGGTCCTGTCAGCGCAAGTAGAGGAACGTCCTATTACAGCCGAGCGTTCGTACGCGTATAATGTCAGGTGATGTGCGTTTGCGTCCCCATGGTGAAAGTTCAGCAGCTGAATGATTCTTTCAGTGGTTGAAATTCGAAAATGAGGAAAATTCACTCCCCCCCTCTTCCTTCTTTTTTTTTTTTTTTTTTTTTTTTTTTTTTTTGTCTGACTTCTGGCATTTGCAGTAATAATTTGTGTCGCTGCCAGAAAGTTGCACATCGCCGACTCCAACCAACCAGATTCCACCAAGGAAACTGTCATCACATTGGTTGTTATGAAATACATTGTTATCCCAAAATTTCCCCTGGAGGCTCATTGTCAGAATTCGTGTGACGCCGGGGGAGGAGCGTTGTGTAATACTCCGGCGTGGGGCTGAGGGGCGCTGCTTTTTTGTTTTTATTGAGATGAACACAGATGAAAAGTCCGTGCTCAGCTGTACCAATCAGATGCGCCGGCTGGGCCACGTTCACACTTGTGCGCACGTTGTAGCATGCGTTCATGTGTACAACCATATGCGGTGTATGGCCTATAGGGGGCCCCCGTGAGCACTCATTAGTGGCCCCAGTGGGTACCTGTACAATAATTTACACACCTGACCTCCCGGCACGCTTCACCGCGGGAAATAAAAATCCCCCACCGTGTGGCGAGCTGACACGGGGGGGGGGGGGGTGTTGAGGGCCCCCCCCCCGAAAAAGAGCTGTGTCCCACGCCAATGTGCGACCACACACCAAAAAAAGTGCTCACACCTGTGATTGGACACAGGTTTCCCGATGCATGTTAGTGCATAATAAGAGGATTGTCATTTTTCTGTAAGGGGCCCATTTGGGGGAGAAATAGTTGGCGCCTTTTGGTCACGTAAACTTCAATGGCAGCGCACAAGAAGCACATGTAACATGCGTTTTTAACAAATGACAATGAACCCCCCCCAGCCACTAACATCGAGGCATCTTATTGAATTTTTTTTTAACAAGTATTGGAGGCAGGATTTGGCCTGGTCTGTATTTAGTACATTGGCCTCCTCTATGAGTCCTAATATGAAGAGAGCAGTGCAGTCCTAGAGGTGACCCCGACTTCCACAATGACACCCCAGAGTGATGGGGACAGCTGCTGCCTGTGTGGGACACAAGGGGTTAATAGACCCCCTCCCCCCTTCCCCTGTACTTCCTGAAGGTCGTCTATAATTGTCCCTATTGGTGCTGAGGATCTGACACCTTCCTCCTTTTTGCTGGTGGTGGAGGTGGGGGGGGGGGGGGGTCCGCTGAAAATTATGGAGTTACTCCCGAGAAACTTCTGAGGCTGCAATCACATTATAGCACTTTATGAATGTGCGCGCGTCTGTGCGTTGGTGCGCCGCCCTCATGGGGCGGTCTGTTCATTTCGGTGGGCTACTCTACGCCTGACAAACTCAGCAGATCGCCTCCTGCACCTTTTTTTTTGAGCCTCGTGTGTTTTGTTTTTTTTTTTAAGCTGCGTTTTTTTTTGTTGTAAAAAAAAAATAAAATGTCAAACGTGCACTGTCATTAATTGTTGGCATCCCAAAATGCAGCAAAATGCACTTTTTTTACGCAACAAAAAAAAAAGTGCATTTTGGGTAGCCAACAATTAATGACGCTGCATGTTTGACATGCGTTATTGTTTGTTTTATTTATTTTTACCCAACTTCCTTTTAAATGCTATAGCTCCGAGCTGCACAATTAATAGTTTAAAAAATCGTGATCTCGATTCAACCCCCCCCCCTTGATGATCTCTATTGCAGAGTTTGCCGATTTTCTTTCCTATAACAAGTGGAGAGACTTATCTGCCCACTCAGCTGTCAAAAGAAAACATCCAGGCAGTCTGCCAAGGTTTCTAACTTGAAACATTGTAACTAACTCTTCCTTCTTAAAGAATAAAAATACCCACACAAAAGGTTAATGGGACTTTAACGGCAACTGAGTAATAAAAAAAAAAAAAAAAAAAAAAAACAATTTTATTCAATACACAAATAGTAAATACAAAATAGATGTATACATAAAGTGATATATGTAACTGTGGAAAGCTAAAAAGTATACTGGTATGCAATAGTGGAGATACTTGTGAGGTCTTGCATGCGGGCCCGCTTGGAAGACCTCACCAGTATCTCCACTATTGCATACCAGTATACTTTTTAGCTTTCCACTGTTATATATCACTTTATGTATATATCTATTTTCTATTTACTATTTGTGTATTGAATAAAATTGTTTTTTTATTACTCAGTTGCCGTTAAAGTCCCATTAACCTTTTGTGAGGGTATTTTTATTCTTTAGCTTTAGGGCTGGTGTCAACCTCTATGATCTGATTCTAGCTGGATGTTATTTTTTCTCCTTTTATTGTTAACTCTTCCTTCTTAGATCAAAGGGATAAACTTCTGTGTGGGAAGAAAAAATCCAGGCAGTCTGCCAAGTTTTTTAACAAGGTGTGAATGCAGGAAGTTTAACCACTTAAAGTCTCTAAAGTCTTTTTCTGACACTTTTCTTAAGTTTATCAATAAAATCAATATTTTTTGCTAGAAAATTACTTGGAACCCCCAAACATTATATATATTTTAGCAGAGACCCTAGTGAATTAAATGGCAATTGCTGCAATATTTTATGTCAAACTGTATTTGCCCAGCGGTCTTTCAAAAGCAATTTTTTGGGAAAAAATACACTTCAATGAATAAAAAAAAAAAAAAAAAAAACGAAACCGTAAAGTTTGCCCAATATTTTTTATTTTTTTTTTGTTTTAATGTGAAAGATTAAGTTACGCCGCGAAAATCGTGATCTATCTTCTAAGCAAAAAAATTGTGATTCTCATTTTAGCCGAAATCGTACAGATCTACTATAGTCTGGCTGCAGCCTTATTTTTCAGAAACAAAAAAAAATCCACTGAAGTCTTTTTACTGATTAAAGCCTCGTACACGCGATCGGACTTTCCGACGGGAATTGTGTGACGACAGGGTGTTGGCGGAAAATCCGACCGTTTTTTGTACGCTCCATCGGACAATTGTTGTTGGATGTCAGGCTTTCAAATTTTCCGCAGACGAATGTGTGTTGGGTTTTTCCGAGCGTGTGTACACAAGTCCGTCGGACAAAAGTCCAAAGTAGAAACACGCATGCTCGGAAGCAAGGACGAGCCGGAAGCGGTCGGTCTTGTAAACTAGCGTTCGTAATGGAGAATTAACATTCGTGACGCGGCAAATTTATGAAATCTCAAAACGCAGCGCACAATTCTCTTCTTCTTTAATGGGATAATAATGAAGCTGCTTTGCTGGTGATACTGATGGAGTTATTGCAAACAAATTTTAAAAGGCTTTTTTTTTCTAGTGATATCAAGAATAATATTATGGTTGTGTGTGTGTGTGTGTGTGTGTGTGTGTTTTTTTTTTTTTTTTTTGTTTTTTTTAAGTGCAAGTTACCACAACACCATTATCTCGTAGTTAGATCAAAGATACAACTATGTTGGTGTCCCTTGTTGTTTTTACATTGTATTTATAAAATGTAACTGTCTACTCCCAAACTGTCATTTGAAGTAAAACACATCGCCAAGTATTATTCTCCACAATTTTTTTATTGTGCATTAAAACAAGAAAACAAACAAAATTAGACATGCTATCTGCCAATAGAACTTAACCAAAAACAGCATTCTATGCATCCAAAAATATAGAAAATATACCAAATCAAATCATTATTATTCAACCAAAAAATAAAATAAAAGCCTCATGCATGTGTCCTGCTTCTTAATATAGGGGGTCAGCAATGCCAAGAGTTGGTGAAAGCAGGGGTCCGTCATCCGGAGATGATTCCGAAAATCATCCGGATTATTCTCCTGGAGCTCCCGCAGCAAAGGCATATGACATAATCGGTCAAAAGCAACCTTTTTTTTTTTTTTTTTTTTTTTTTTTTTTTTTTTGTCCAAGAAATCCTCCTCCTCCTGTTCCTGGACTGGACTTGGGTCAAAGCAATAACTCCAAGGCCAATAATAAATAACATGTTATCTCCTCCGATTCTGCAACGTGTCTGGTTGACGAACGGAAAGGAAATGAAATGGAAAACGTGAAAAGAAAAGCGCAAATCAACACTCGCCAAACTTCTACTAACACGAAATTAGCAGAAGGAGCCCAAAGGGTGGCGATAAAGAGCTGAAAAACCATGCAGTACGTCACTACGCTCGTGTTTGTTGGCTGACAATTGTGTGCCGTTTTTGTATGCAAGACAAGTTTGGGGCCAACGCCCTTCAGACAAAAGTTTGGGGAAAATCTGATCGTGTGTATGAGGCTTTAGGCTCCGTTTCCACTTGTGCAACTTGTTCTGCGACTTGGGACTGCAAAGTCGCATGACAAGTCGTACCCCCCCCCCCCCCCCAATGATTTTTCAATGAGTACAGTTCAGATCTGTGTGTCCTCAAAGTAGTCCATGCACTACTTCGGTCCGACTTTGCGACTTGTGGTCCATATGCCTCAAGAATCCACAGGCATTGCTTCAAGTCCCGGCAAAATTGTGCGACTTCCAGGTCGCAATAGTGGAAACCTAGGCTAAGATTTTCTGCTGCTTTTCACGTTTGGGCTCTATTCAGCCTTGTGCGACTTTGAATACCTTAAAGGTGCTTGATCAGTTGCAAGCCCGTGTATTTTGGATGGAAACCGCTTAAATCTATGCGACTTAAAAAAGGTTCCCTGCACTACTTTTTGATGTGACTTCTATGCAACTTGAGTGCTGTAGACTGCAAGATGTAAACTCCCAAAACTTGCATCTTAATGTTATCAATGCGACAGCTGAGTCAACAGCCAAAGTCGCATTCATCTGAAATTTTGCTTTTAAAGTTGCATTGTAAAATCGCAAAAGAAATCGCCCGGACTTTGGAGTCGCACACACGTGTGAATGCAGCCTTACACCACTGAAAGGAAATATTCGTCTTGCGCACGTAGGCGGACATTCTGAATCCGGCTGTCTGGGGGGAAGGCACAATGTATGGAGGTGCTGAAGCTCCCTGGGGGGGTCCTACAGAGCATCAGCAGCTACTTTCACAGTCCGGGGGGGTCAGTTTATTCCATCCTGTCCTTCTTTTTTTTTTTTTTTGGGGTTCAGGGGCTTGGGGTTTCAGTGAAAGCGATTGTTACCCCAACACTTCATATTCCTGATATGTGACTGCTGTACCATGTACTTGTGTGAGAAAGTCTCCTGTTGTGTTCTCTTTTGTATCGCTTCCTTTATGTGAAATCCCCGGTGATCCTGCCAGTCCCTCTGCTTTCCTATTAAAAACTGACCACACTATGCAGGCGGTCAGTTCTTTAGCTATGCTGGGAACTCTGCTTGCTCTCCAGTGATCAGACTCATCCCAGATTGTGTAATTGCTCTGGGGTCCGAGGATAATTGGGTGTATATTGGGTACATATCAATTGCGGTGTCTTTTCCTAAAGTGGCGGTAAACTGCTTGGTGGGTTTTCCTTTTTTTTTTTTTTTTTTTTTTTTTTTTTATGTGACCAGCAAGTAAAATAATGGTGTGCTAGTATGTGACACTTACCTGAAAACACAGCCCTCCCGCAAAGCGTTGTCACCGCTGGGGGGGGGGGGGGCGCATCCATTTTCACCCGTCTTCCTTCCGTGTCCGCGGACTGTGTAATTGTCCGGAGCCGCAATGACATCACATACCCCCGCATGCGCCAGGGAGCCGCCGCTTTTACGGCACAGGACTCTGAAGGAACGGCCTGGGTGGTCTTCAGAGTGCATGCACCAGTGATGTCACCGACTGCAGGTACAGTATATGTCTCCTAAATGGCGCACGTTTTAGAAGATATTTATACTACCTATAGGGAAGAATTCTTATAGACTTATCTAGTTGTACAAGGCAGAGATGAGTTTCCTCCCACTTTATGGTAAAAAAAAATAAAAAATATATAGATAGATAGATAGTGGGGTTCATCAGTGCGAGGCCCCAAGATTTTGGGCTGTTGGTATTTTGGTACATATGTATTTGGGTGTGTCTTGTCTGGGGTCCAGGGATAAGGGGGCATTGGGTACATGCTCTTTGGGCAGTCCGTTTGGGGTCCTAACATGTCAGCTGAGGCCCCCAGAATTTGGGGCTATGGGTACTGAACACATACATATTGGGGTGTGGCGGTCTGAGGCCCAGGGAAAATGGGGGAGTGTGGCTAGTAGGTTCATAAATAAAACAAAAAACCTGCGCTGGCAACTCACCATAAAATATATACAAATAATTCAAATAGCTCCTAGGTGGCTCTTTTGCCAATCTCACACAGTCTACACCATTTGTGCATATATTAATTTATCTGCTTTCTTATATTTCATATTTATGAATTATTTGTATATATTTTATGGTGAGTTGCCAGCGCAGGTTTTTTGTTTTATTTATTAGTAAAGTCCTAGCACTTGTATCCAGCAGCTGCAACACGTTAGTTAGATCTTAATATTATTTTTTGCGAGCGCTGTTTTTTCATTCTTTTAGTAGGTTCATATGTTGGTGTGTGGCACTCTAAGACCAATGAATATGGGGTACTGCTATTGGGGTGTGGAGGTCTGAGGCTCAGGGAAATATTGATATTGGGTACATATATATTGGGGTGTCAGATGGAGGCCCAGAGATATTGGTGTGTGTAATAAAAATATATATATATTGTCTCTATCTTATTATAATAATTTTTTATTATAAATATTATTAAAATATATTATAATAAAAATCTATGTGTGTGTATGTATATGTGTGTGTGTATATATATATATATATACATACATACATACATACATACATACATACATACATACATACGTGTGTATATATATATTAATATAATTTTATCTATCAGTTTGGGGTGTAAGTATGGTATAGACTCATATTGGGGAGCAGGGGTCTGGGTTCCTTTTGGGGAGTCAGTGCTTTATTCTAGGGGTCCAGGGATTTTGGTGTTGGGAGATGCTTGGATTTTGAGGATTGAGTTTGACTTGCGCATATATATATATATATATATATATATATATATATATATATATATATATATATATATATATATATATATATATATATATATATATATATATATATATATATATATAGGTGATCTGAGGTTGAGGGTTTTTGGGGTGTTCCTGAGATATTATACAGTCAGTCTTGGTAATATATTGGGGTGTGTTTGGTTTGAGGTCCAGGGACTTGACATGTTGGCCACATATAGTTGTATTGGGGGGGTCACCATCCAGGAATTATGGGGCGCCTGTCTGCGGTGCTGGTTGCTGTCGGTAGGGTTAATGTCTGATCCGGATGTGAGTCAGTTTGGCAGCTGCTTCTGATCTGGGCGTCTCCCCGTTAGGTAAATGAATGGCTCTCTGGCTTTAGCCATATGGTAGAAGAATAACAGCGGATCCTCTGTGTGTATAAAACGGCTCTGATTATAAATCCCTCACCTAATTATATCCCAGAAGATGATCTGTGAAGGGGGGGAGGGGGGGCTCCTTGTGCCAGCCACGGCTCACATTATACATACTGTATATATAATTAGATGGGATCTTTATAGAGCTCGTGTCATGTCTGGGTGATGATCCTCGGAGTCGGGCCTCATGTACACGGCGGATGGTAAACGGACGTTCAAAGGCAGTTGGATGCTTTTTTCAGCTGCTCCTGAACTCCTCCAATGTTATCCTATGTGTCCATGTACACGGGGGCGTTGTATGTTGTTTTTGGGCAGTTGCGTTTTATAGGCTTTTCTATGAAGGCAAAAAAATGAGTTCAGACACTAAAGCAGTAACTCGCGTTTAGCCGCATTTCGTTTACAGGCGTTTTTTAATTTTTGGCTATTTAAAAAAAAAAAATAAGACTCGGCATGTAAACGCGGCAAAACGGACGTTTTAAACGTGGGTTACTATGTGTCAAGTTAAATCGTTCAGGAGAGGTTGTAAAAACGTTCCGTGTACATGAAGCCTGACTGTTGAGAAAAAAAAAACATGCCCCTCCCCCTCTGGGTGATCTCTCTACATTGCAGGGATTAGAACAAACGTTGTTGCAGATTCCTACCTTATTGTTACTCTGAAGAAATAGCTGTTTGTGTCCATGTGCAATATGAATGTTAATGATAAAATCGCGCCCAAGCAGCTGCTGCAGTGACAGGGTATCGCGCCCAAGCAGCTGCTGCAGTGACAGGGTCTGCATCCCTTTTTAGATGTGATTTTTTTTTTTTTTTTTTTTTTTTTCCCTTTGAGAGTATCTTGCCAAAAATTTACGTTTTTGTTGCAGGAGATGCCAAAAATCTGACTGGCATCTTGGTGCAGACTTCTGGGAAAAATCAGTGAGCCAATCACACAAGCAGGAGATGACATTTCTGGGGGGCGTTCTGTATACCATCTGAGCACAGAATACCTCCAGGTTGCCATATTGCATTTTACAGAAAATTACAGAGCTGCAGACTGAAAGGGAATTTTTTTTTAAATTTTTTTTTCAACATTCAATTACAATATGACTTTGCAATTGTATATGCAAGAATATTTTTATTTATTTTTATTTTTTCCTATGGGAGTGGAGTTGCCCTTTTAAAGGACAGTCATGAGATCCCTGTAGAAATATATATATCTATATCTATATCTATATCTATATCTCTATCGCAATGGTGGAAAACAGCTGCCTCTCCCCATAAATAGTCTGATCTATAAAGGCTCCTTGTATGAAAGCAGAGAGCCAACAGTGCAGAGTTTCAAGGTTCTACACCCTGCCTCCATCTGCCCTACCCCACTGCTGGTTGTGCCCCCCCCCCCCCTCTACTCCCACTGCTGGTTTGTGCCCCCCCCCCTCTACTCCCACTGCTGGTTGTGCCCCCCCCTCTACTCCCACTGCTGGTTGTGCCCCCCCCTCTACTCCCACTGCTGGTTGTGCCCCCCCCCTCTACTCCCACTGCTGGTTGTGTCCCCCCTCTACTCCCACTGCTGGTTGTGCCCCCCCTCTACTCCCACTGCTGGTTGTGCCCCCCCCTCTACTCCCACTGCTGGTTGTGCCCCCCCCTTCTACACCACTGCTGGTTGTGCCCCCCCCTTCTACACCCACTGCTGGTTGTGCCCCCCCTCTACACCCACTGCTGGTTGTGCCCCCCCCTCTACTCCCACTGCTGGTTGTGCCCCCCCCTCTACTCCCACTGCTGGTTGTGCCCCCCCCTCTACTCCCACTGCTGGTTGTGCCCCCCCCCCTCTACTCCCACTGCTGGTTGTGCCCCCCCCCTCTACACCCACTGCTGGTTGTGCCCCCCCCTCTACTCCCACTGCTGGTTGTGCCGCCCCCCCCCTCTACACCCACTGCTGGTTGTGCCGCCCCCCCCCTCTACACCCACTGCTGGTTGTGCCGCCCCCCCCCCCCCCCTCTACACCCACTGCTGGTTGTGCCACCCCCCTCTACACCCACTGCTGGTTGTGCCACCCCCTCTACACCCACTGCTGGTTGTGCCACCCCCCTCTACACCACTGCTGGTTGTGCCCCCCCCTCTTCTACACCCACTGCTGGTTGTGCCCCCTCTTCTACACCCACTGCTGGTTGTGCCCCCTCTTCTACACCCACTGCTGTTGTGCCCCCTCTTCTACACCCACTGCTGGTTGTGCCCCCCCCCTCTA
>JBBDGP010005013.1:0-37500 GCA_037952835.1 Lithobates septentrionalis | reverse complement strand
CAGCTTCTTCAATTGTAAGCTTTGGCAATGAAACCTGGAAGCTGATTGGTTCCTATGCAGAGCTGCACCAGATTCTGTGTGCTCCAGTTTTAGTAAATCTCCCCCATACTTGATTGCTCCGTCCAGTGGGTATCCTAAATGATGACCTTTTTTGTTAATCACTTTTATTACTTTTTTTTTTTTTTAAACTTTGTTGCATTTCAGTGCTGCTGATCTCCTCTGACCGCTTTTTATAGCCACTTCCTGTCTTCACTCCAGTAATGGCTCCATTATGTTTTTCTAAGTGGGCTTTCCTGGTTTTGTGACAGTGGACCATGCCGGTGTTCTGTCAGAATTGCCGACCCGTCAAATCTGGTAACAGAAGTAACGCTCCGTCGCCGCCATCTTGGTACACCCCGCACTCGTCCGCAGCAAGGCTACCGTTCGCAAGCGGACATCTTTGTACACCCACTGAAGTCTTGCATTTCACACTTTATTTTTACCAGTAAATTGAGCTTATATAATGAAATACAGGATTTAGAAATCTGTAAAAAAAAAAATGTTTTTATGTTGAATTTGAAAAGCAACGGCAAGCCTGCTGATCGCACAGGTTTGCTAATCTGACAGAACACCGCTGCTTTTCAAATTCAGCATCAAAATAGTGAGACGGATTTCAAAATACTGTATTTCACTATATAAGCTGAGTTTACTGGTAAAAATAAGTGTGACATGCCAGACCCCGGTGGGTGTAAAAAGATGTCCGCTTGCCGCCTTCTCTCTGTAGCCTTACTGTAAGGGGGTGTACCAAGATGGCGACGGAACTTCCCTTCTGTTACCAGATTTGACGGTTTGCCTAATCTGACGGAACACCTGCATAAGGAGTATTGAACTGGCCCAATTGTATTCTCTATTGGAAGCCCTTGTGAAAGGGTGACCACGTGGAAACACAATGGAAGACTGGGACAGAGCGTTGTCACCCTATAACGGGGAAGCCCCTTAACCAGGATTTCCTTAGCGGGGTCACCTGAGACAATTTTAGTGAAAGCTGAAGAAATAAAAAAAATAAATAAAAAAAAAACATTCCATGCGCATTTCCCACACTGTGTATAAAACGCACTGCAGTTGCGATCTGCAGCAGTTGTGAAATGTTAGACACCCCAAATGCGGGTCGCAAGCGTGTTTGCCTGCACCAGATCGCAGGGTACAGAAGTTTCTTTTTAATTTTTTTTTTTTAATATTCATTATTGGGGGTTTGGTGGACCATTCATAATGAACAAAATGCACATTAATGCATGACTCCATGCATGTTAAGGGTTAATGGGCCCTCAGGCTTGTCCTGGCTGTGGCTTCTCTGAAATGCCAGTTTATCCAGACTGGTGACATCCGGCAAATGGGTGGGGAAGGGTTCTCAGTGACCGCAGGGCCCTATCACCCTCATGGGCATGGAGGGAGTTTTGTCTCCTGGTCCTTCATCTTCTGTATATCAGTATTTTTGGCCCTGCGGGTGGTCGTGGTGGTGGGGGGGGGGGGGGGGGGGTGGCCATTGCAGGTATTGGCAGTGGTCGCCAGTATTAGCTGGCCGCCCTCCATCTGGCCCCTGTGCCAGGGCACGTGCCGGGAGCCATATAAACCCAGCAGGATTCTGACACCGCCACACATCCTGCTTCTCGCCCGCTTCTGTATATATATATATTTACACATGAGGAGCCGAGGGCGACATATCAAGGCCCCAGCTGCCGCTGTCACAAATGGAAGGGTATTAATGTGCAGGGACAAATCGGTCCCGTGCTGTACTGTCTTATAGGGTAACCTCACTGCATGATGGACCTTCTACCAGTCCATGGTACATGTCACCCCCTCCAAACCTCTCTATCCCATATGATCTGCACTGTGTATGATGGGAAAAGTATAATAGATGTGTTTTGCTAGGATCTCCCTAAGCACACAGGAACAACGCTGTTTGCTGTCCTAGGGGAGCTTTAAGCTTCAACCAACATTACTCTTCTGAGAGACTGGTAAATCTGGAGGCCTTGGCGAAGATCACCTGGTCCGTGGCTATGGCTGCATTTGTTTCAGCCAGAGCCTGATGACTTCTACCCTGTTTCCCAGAAAATAAGACCTAGCGTGATCATCAGTGATGGCTGCAATATAAGCCCTACCCCCTAAATAAGCCCTAATTAAAGTCCTTGTAGGTCTTATTTTCAGGGTAGGGCTTATTTTCGGGGAAACAGGGTAGGGCTTATTTGGGGGGTAGGGCTTATATTGCAGCCATCACTGACAATCACGCTAGGTCTTATTTTCAGGGAAACGGGGTATATAATTTAAACAAAGTCATAGTTTTGCATTGATTATGACACATTTCTCACCCACTGATCTACTACAAGAGCCATGGCACTGAACCCTGAGGTCTGAAGGCCTGCCCTATGCTAAACAGGTACTCCCAACTTACCTCTTGTATGTTTTTTTTTTTTTTATATTTATTTTTTTCTCGAATTGGCTGATTGGCCATGTCTGGAAGCAGAATTTGCTGTCTTTTGGCTTGCCAGGCCTGAGGATGTAAAAATGTGATCATCACTAGGAAGGAAGATGACCAAAGAGCTGGCAGCCAATGGTCTAAGTTATCGAGCAGCCAGAATCTTACAGTTCTCTTTGCCTGGATGAACAGAACCGGGCAGATCTTGCCCCAACTCCGACATGTTTTAGATTGGAGAATCTTCCAGGGATTGCAGACACTTCCAAAATTGAGTAGGGTTTTATCAGCCTTCCAAAATTCTCCTAGTTGTGCATCACCTGCTGGCAGAAACTCTACAGCAGTAGTCTGAAGCTTGGAGCGATGGTGTTGAGGAGACCTGGTTAGTAGGGTTAAGTAGTCTTGAAATGAATCCTGGGAGGAAGAAGGTGGGCTGATGGGAGTTGGTGATCTGGGAAGAAGGGGTCACTACTTGTAGTGTGGGTCAGGTGGAAGAGTGAGGGGGATGGAAAATAAGGAGTTGGCACATCAGGCAGTGAAAGCTAGAAGTCTGAGATGAGTTATGGGAAACGGGAGTTGATACCACAAATGAAGTCAATGGTCTTGTGGGATGGGGTGATAGGACAGGAGTAGCTAGTATACTTACACACTAGGAGTTGGAAATGGGATGAAGGGAGTTGGAGGATGGGGTGATAGGAACTGGGGATCTGTAGATGAAAACGAGGTGACTGGAGTTGGGGGGGGGGGGGGGGGGGGGATTTGGAATATAGGGCAGTAGGAACTGGTAAGCCTTGTAGACAGGACAGTGTCAGGGAAGCTAAAGATCGGACATTGGGAGTTGGTGAGCCTAAAGATGTATTGAAAGGAACTTGATGCAGGAAGAGGGGGCTGGGGAGTTGTGGAATGGGGGTAATGGTGAGGAGTTGTGGAATTGGCTAGGAATTCGGGAACTGTAGATCGTGTATAAAGATGGAGGATCTAATAAGAGCTGGGGAAGATTGAGTGATTTGGGGTTGGGGAGTTGATAGGTGTGGAAATGGAATGATGCAAGTTGGGTTGATGGTCATTGCCCTATTGGGATAAGGGGTGATGAGAGATTGGTAACTCTAGGATAAGATTAGGGAGATGAGGAATGGGGTGATGGAAGGTGAGGAGATGGAATGACAGAAGTTGGGTTTCCAGACATTGCTCCATTAGGAAATGGGGTGATCAGAACTGGGGAACTGTAAATGAAGATGGAGTAATTGGGGAGTTGAATGATAGGGTTATATGATAGGTGAGGAAATGGAATAATGGAAGCTGGGTTGATGGTCTTTGCCCCATTGAAGGATAGGATGATGGGGAAGTGGGTAGCTGTAGATGAACATTGGGCGATTTTTAGGATTTTGGAGCTGAAGGATGTGGAGATGAAAGTTGGGTTGATGGTCATTGCCCCATTGGTAGAAGGGGAGATGAGAATTTGGGGTTGGGAAGTTGAGGGATGAAGAGATGAAATGATGGCAGTAGACATAGCTCGATTGGGAAATCGAGTGATGTGTAGCTGGTGTGATGGGATCAAAGCAGTCAGAATAATTTGATAGGAGCTGGGTGGGGACTGACAATAAAAGGTGAGGGTATTTCTAACCTGTCTTAATGACTCAAAAACCTTTTTATCTTCTGGGACATGTTTTGTGGCTTTAGTCAAGCATGTGCACAGCCTGTTTCATTCACTCTACTGGTGTTACACCACCTGCCCTACTCCTTCATAGTCAGATATCTAATTTTAACCATTTCCTGTCTGGGAATTTGGTTATGGCAACCATCAAATAGGTCAAAGTGATAATGAATGGGACTGCAGTTATTAAACCTGCACGCTAGTAGTCCGTCAGTGTTCAATATCGTGTAATCTAATACGGTTTAAGAAGGCGATGGAAATTTTTTTTAATCGGGTCATGCAGTGATAAATTTGGACCTGAAAATTGTTTGTCTTCAAGAAATACCGATCCATAATGAAAATACTGCCTAGGCTCTTTCAGGTCTGAGGAAACCCTTTCCAGTAATTCCAATAGTTACTGCTCACAGTACATTTACCTGGTGGTCAGGGAGAAGAATTTATTTTTTTTTTTTTTCCATTGTCGGTCAATGGGAAGAATGCTCCTTATGTTGGGCGGACGGCCCTTGGGTTGGCGGTCGAGTAGGGCGGACGACCCTTGGGTTGGCGGTCGAGTAGGGCAGACGACCCTTGGGTTGGCGGTCGAGTAGGGCGGACGGCCCTTGGGTTGGCAGTCGAGTAGGGCGGACGGCCCTTGGGTTGGCAGTCGAGTAGGGCGGACGGCCCTTGGGTTGGCAGTCGAGTAGGGCGGATGGCCCTTGGGTTGACGGTCGAGTAGGGCGGACGGCCCTTGGGTTGACGGTCGAGTAGGGCGGACGGCCCTTGGGTTGACGGTCGAGTAGGGCGGACGGCCCTTGGGTTGGCGGTCGAGTAGGGCGGACGGCCCTTGGGTTGGCGGTCGAGTAGGGCGGACGGCCCTTGGGTTGGCGGTCGAGTAGGGCGGACGGCCCTTGGGTTGGCGGTCGAGAAGGCCAATTGCTCCCCATACAGTAGCTTAAAAGATAATTGCTATCAATGACTACCTATTGATAGACTGATATTGCTCATCACACAAGAAACCGTTAGCAACCTCTGGAGGAACCCTGAGATCTCCTAGAACCATGGTAGAGAAAGGCTGACCCAGGCGGGATTTGTATTTTGTTTTTGTTTTTTGCCTATATGTCTGGGACATTTTAATCCATTTTGTAGAAAAAATACACTTTTTTATAAAATGTTGAAGTGTCCTTGTTCCATTGAAAAATCCCTGTTTTATAACAAAAATAGTATTTTTGCGACTATTGACGTGTAGGCTGTGGCCACCAGTTCCATTTCTGCACCAAGAGCTGTTTCTGTGCTTCTGAAGGCTGACATTGTTAAAAATAAATAAAAAAAACTTTTCAGCATGCTGGGAAATTTTCATACAAATGCTTTTTGTTTTGTTTTTTTGATTGTATAAATTTGTTGCAATATGTATGAACATTGCTAAGTGTGTGGCATCTTTTATGAGACGTTGTTATAAGATGTATGAGGTGACACCATTATTTTTGACTGAGAGTCTGTGGCTTTCCCTGCAGTGTCAGCAGCTTGATAATTGTTCTCTTTTAGGTTATTAAAATGATGATTTTAAGTCAGAACAAACTCCGCCTCTTGCGTTAGAGCCGAGGAAATGAGCTTTTGATATTTAACGATTATCCCCGAGTCGTGTCCCAGCTTGTGTGAGGCTTCCGCTGATGAAAGTTGCCATAAGTAAAAATCATTCACAGTCATGGCTACCAGGGCCCTCCGTCATACCGGCCTCGCCTGCAGAGCTCGCACTCTGCACCCTCCATGTCGAGTGAGAGTGATATTTGTGTGTGACACATGAACACAGCTGCTGCGGTATTATTTCTCCGTCACCTTCTTGCCATCTAGGAATATATGGATGTATATATATATATCTGGTCGTATGACAGAGCTGTCATGTTTAACTATTTGTAGTGATGTGACGCCCACTGAGGGCTCTAGACAGCTGCTGAGTTTGGGCTTTCCTAAGAAGTGGCCAGTTTATTTCAAACTCCCTCGTGCCGGGCTTCCCCTGTGGCCACCTCTGCCGGTAGACGGCTCTGGTCTTAACTACACACAGACAGGAGCTCAAAGTCCTAAGGGTAGAACAATAGAGCACACTGTGCAGCTCCTATGGGGCCCGGAACTCTCTGACTCTAATGGGATTTATACAGGCAGCTTTAGCTTTGGGCAAAAACTGGACATGTATATAGTCTGGGAACCACCTATAGAATCTCCATGAAATTGATTATCATTCTGTACGGCGGGAGGAAGTGGCTTGGAGCTGCAAATTACAAAATTGGAGGGGGCCCCTAAATTGATTTGTTATGGGGGCCCATCATGCATAGGTGTAACCCTGGAAAGCTGATCTGTGACTGCTGGAACCGTATGGTGTTTTAGTTGCTGGTAACGGTCCACCCAAAAGTGATAATTTATAGGTGGAGTCTAGGTGCTGATATCTCCAAGCCCTACTTTCTTCCCACCCATCTGAGTTTTTTAAGTGTTCCTGCATGTCCATTTGGTTTAGTGAAGCTCCTGCAGTTCTCCCTAATATAAAAATGAGTCCGGGATGGTGGGACCCCCTTAGAATGAAGCCAATAAAGTCCCAGAGAGAAATGCGACTCTCCCAGCAGCAACCAAACAATGAAACCTCGGTTTTGGGTGGAGCAAGAAAAAAAAAATGGGAACATGGACAGGCATGATTGAGGCAACAGCAAAATACAGATGATATAAGAAACCTTCCATACTAATCGCTTCCTGCTGTAAGATGTTCATCATCTAAAAAATGTAATTATCCAGCGCCTCCCACTGCATCTTTAAAGCTATAACTGCAATCTTATCTTGCAATGCAAATCTGAACATCGCATTGCATGTGCCTCTGACAACAGGAATGGCAGATGTTGCCTGGTGTATGGATGGTGTTGTCGTTGCTGCAATCCATTTTATGGATGACTAATACTTTTTCTAAATCTGCAATGTTTTTTGGTTGCTCTACCAGCCCACTTGGTTAGAATTGCCTATCGTTGGGTGATCAATTGTCATTCGCCCCCTCCCCACAATGCATGTACAGTGCTTGTCTTATAGATGAATTGTTACATTGTATCCAGTTTCCTGCTGTTTGAATTAGTTGCATTTAGTTCCTGTAATGGTGACACCGCCATGCGGGTTGTAAAACTACTCGGCAATGTTTAACCAGGGTGAGATTGATTGATGGGGGATCCAGTTGGGTTCCTGGTATAGGAATGGGCAGAAGGTGGAGTCCCCAGGCATGGTTGGGTGTGCCTGTCTCGCGCTCTGTGCTGTCTCTCTACGCTCTGTGCTGTCTCTCTTCTCTGTCCAGTCTCTGACACCCTGGAGGTGGAGTCCTCTCCAAAGGCAGCTGAGGAGGGGGGGGGAGAACAGCAACTCAGGGAGGAGGAAAAAAACTTTTCTTGCTGCTCATTTTTAGGCTCTGCAGAGATTATTGTAGAGCGGAGCTGTCGCTTCTCCCTGTCACACAGCCATTCAGGGGGATCAGATTCGTTTAGTTTTAGCGTGGCTCCAGGAATTTTTACGGCTTTTTTTTTATTGCTCAGGATCAATTCCCTTTTTTTTTTTTTTTTTTTTTTTTTTTTTTCTTATTGCTGCTGGAATTTTTGTTAAGCTGCCATCTGCATCTGAGCCTCATTCGCCAAGATGGTGGCCGGGATGCTGATGCCGCGGGATCGCCTGCGGGCGATCTATGAAATCCTTTTTAGAGATGGAGTCATGGTGGCAACGAACGACGAGAGGCCGCAGAGCCGCCACGCCGAGGTGCCCGGTGTCACCAACCTACAGGTAACCAAAGCCATGGGATCGCTGAAGTCACGTGGGTTAGTCCGGGAAACTTTCGTATGGAGGCATTGCTACTGGTACCTCACTAATGAAGGCATCGCTTACCTGCGACAGTACCTTCATCTCCCTCCTGAGATTGTGCCGGCTTCTCTCCAGAGAGTGAGGCGTCCTGTCCCTCCCCTAGGTGCACCTAGGAGGACACCTGCAAACGTCCAGTCCGTCCGGGGACCTACATCCTATGTCCCAAAGCCCCAGGGCGACGTGGAGAGGCAAGAGTACCGGCGAAGAGAGCAGACTGTGATTCAGAGAGGGCAGGACGGCACACATGGCTCCACCGCTCCCCACGTGGTTGAGAACAGCTGGCAGGAAGGTGGGTGGCAGAGAGGGGCGGACAGGGATGAGCAGAAGAGGGGAACAAGTTACCCTAGTCATGCTTTTCAGGTTCTGAATGGTGGAGAGAAATGGGGGAGCAGTAGGGAAAGTCAAAAGTGGGATGAGGGTAGAAAGAGCTCTGTAGAGAGGACAGCCTTGGAGATCACAGAGAGGAGGATAGCTGAGAAAAGACTGGCAGAGACACAAGGGTTCAGAAAGCCAGACGTGACTAGCAAGCAGGCAGTGAGAGCACATGCTGACTTTCTGACAGGTCTGAGTCCCATCCCCTCCATTCATGAGAGACAGGAGGAGAGGAGGGAGGAGAATCGAGCAAGGGAGTCTGAGATCATTATAAATAGCGTCACCTCAACCTCACAGCTACAATATGCAGGAAATAAACCAGGGGCCAGACTGTTACAAACCTGGGAGGAGGCCAGAAACCTAGTAGTAGAAAAGTCACTTGAGCACCATGTAGTCCCCCTAACGAATAGGACTTCAGTCATCACTCATAAAACGCTAGAGACCACTAACTACATGCAAGGGGAACACATGGAGATTAAAGAGACCTCAAAAGTTCAAAAGATATTTGAACAGGAGCCCAAGCAGGAAAAGGGTGAGGGCCAATCAAAAAAGCAAAAGGCAAATAATCAAATCGACACAGAGGTACTGGAGGCTGTGCAGGCCTCAAGCATAATGGCCCCTCTTTTTGAGTCAGTAAAAGTAGACTCTATGCAAGAGAAGCAGAAAAAAGATTTTCAAAAGGTGGACCATATAGATGTACAAGTAACTGAAGCTCAAGTAGCTTCAAACCCAGAGGCTGTAGAGTCACAGGGTCAAGGGAGTAAGCGAAAAAACAAAAAGAAAAAGGAGAGAGAGATTTCTGAAATTCCAAGTCCAGTGACTTCCTCCGCACCTCCAATCACTGAGGCAAAAGCAGACATCCAGTTAGAGGTCAAAGGTCAAAAGGAACAGAAACAGGTCCAGGAAAAAACATCAGAAAAACAGAAAAAGCTTAATTCTGTATCAAATCTTGAGCCCCAGCGTGAGGTTAAGAAGGAAGTGCCCCAGAGTGAGGATAAGAAGGAAGAGCCCAAGCCCAAGAGTGAGGCCAAGAAGGAAGAGCCCAAGCCCAAGAGTGAGGCCAAGAAGGAAGAGCCCAAGCCCAAGAGTGAGGCCAAGAAGGAAGAGCCCAAGCCCAAGAGTGAGGCCAAGAAGGAAGAGCCCAAGCCCAAGAGTGAGGCCAAGAAGGAAGAGCCCAAGCCCAAGAGTGAGGCCAAGAAGGAAGAGCCCAAGCCCAAGAGTGAGGCCAAGAAGGAAGAGCCCAAGCCCAAGAGTGAGGCCAAGAAGGAAGAGCCCAAGCCCAAGAGTGAGGCCAAGAAGGAAGAGCCCAAGCCCAAGAGTGAGGCCAAGAAGGAAGAGCCCAAGCCCAAGAGTGAGGCCAAGAAGGAAGAGCCCAAGCCCAAGAGTGAGGCCAAGAAGGAAGAGCCCAAGCCCAAGAGTGAGGCCAAGAAGGAAGAGCCCAAGCCCAAGAGTGAGGCCAAGAAGGAAGAGCCCAAGCCCAAGAGTGAGGCCAAGAAGGAAGAGCCCAAGCCCAAGAGTGAGGCCAAGAAGGAAGAGCCCAAGCCCAAGAGTGAGGCCAAGAAGGAAGAGCCCAAGCCCAAGAGTGAGGCCAAGAAGGAAGAGCCCAAGCCCAAGAGTGAGGCCAAGAAGGAAGAGCCCAAGCCCAAGAGTGAGGCCAAGAAGGAAGAGCCCAAGCCCAAGAGTGAGGCCAAGAAGGAAGAGCCCAAGCCCAAGAGTGAGGCCAAGAAGGAAGAGCCCAAGCCCAAGAGTGAGGCCAAGAAGGAAGAGCCCAAGCCCAAGAGTGAGGCCAAGAAGGAAGAGCCCAAGCCCAAGAGTGAGGCCAAGAAGGAAGAGCCCAAGCCCAAGAGTGAGGCCAAGAAGGAAGAGCCCAAGCCCAAGAGTGAGGCCAAGCTGGAAGAGCCCAAGCCCAAGAGTGAGGCCAAGCTGGAAGAGCCCAAGCCCAAGAGTGAGGCCAAGCTGGAAGAGCCCAAGCCCAAGAGTGAGGCCAAGCTGGAAGAGCCCAAGCCCAAGAGTGAGGCCAAGCTGGAAGAGCCCAAGCGTGAGGCCAAGCTGGAAGAGCCCAAGCCCAAGAGTGAGGCCAAGCTGGAAGAGCCCAAGAGTGAGGCCAAGAAGGAAGAGCCCAAGAGTGAGGCCAAGAAGGAAGAGCCCAAGAGTGAGGCCAAGAAGGAAGAGCCCAAGCCCACAAGTGATGAGAAGGAAGAGCCTAAGCAAGAGCAGGGAGTAGAGGTGACCCAGGCCTTAACTGCAGTGAAGGTGACTAGTGAACCCCTAATAACTAAACACAAGAAAATGGAGAAATATACAGAAAAGGTTATACAGGAGGAAACCATTGTACAGGTGACACTTAGTCAGACAAGCACTAGTGTAGTAACCAGCAAGACAGAACAGGCACTGGAGATTAAAGAAGGCAAAAAGAGCAAAGCTCATAAACAGAAGGATTGGGTTGGAGAGGTAGTTGAAGAGTCCTTCACCAGCACAGGAGGGTCTCGGGAAGAAACCCTCCAGCCTAGTTTAGACCAGGTAATTTCTGAGGAGAAGAGCAAAAAAGGGTCCAAGAGTAAGGATGACCAGGCCAAGGAGACAGATGGAGAATCGGCAAAAATTGAAGGTACACAGGTCCTTGCCATCCAACTGGCAAAGAAACAGGAGATGGAGGCTACCCTCAAACCTAACCTAGACCAAGAAATTGGACAGGATAAGGGCAAAAAGGGGTCCAAGAGTAAAGGTGACAGGGCTGTAGCAAAAATAGAAGCCCCAGAGGTTTCTGCCACCCAACTTGCAAAAAAAGGGGGGGAGGAGGATACCCTCCAAGCTAGCATAGATCAGGAAACTGATCGGAAGGAGAGCAAGCAAGGGTCCAAAAAAAAAGACAAGGGCAAAGAGGTGGTTATAGAATCAACAAGAATGGAAGGCCCAGAAATTTCTGCCACCCAGCCAGCAAAAGCGGAGGCTATCCAAGAAATGGATCAGACCAAAGCTGAACTAAAATCTGAAATCAGTCATAAGCAAATAAGGACTATAATACTGGATGCTTTCACTGTAGATGAAAATATTAGCTCTTCAATCACTGAGGTCAAGCAGGGGAATAGTCTAGAGGTTTCCCATCCTCAAACTGCACGAGAGGTAGACAAAGAAAAACTGGAAGACACTATCAAAAAGTCCACTTCTGAAACCAAGATTACGGATGACCTGGAATTGTCTTTAGCTACTCCTTCCCAGAACCTTCCAGTGGCTAAAGAAGAAAAAACGGTCTTAATTTCAGAAAGTCAGACAATTACAGAACAAAGGTCCATTGTGACAACAAAAGTCTTACATATTCAGAGTCATCTCCAGAGTGTGTCTGTTTCGTTGACTTTACCTCATAATGCACAAGATTCATATCCAGAAGATGTTAAACAGGTGACACTGGCAGGTACGAGTGCGGGCATCTGTGTGCCAGAAACTGAGCCATTACCAGGGACCAAGGAACCCACATCCGAACCTGACTTGCCAGACCAGAAAGACGGGGAAGAGGACCCACTGACTGTGCCAAAGGTGGAGGTCCCCCAAAAGCCTTCAGAAGCTGCTATACCTTCCCCAAATCCTCCAGAATCCAAAGAGGTTTTTGAAGATTTGTCAAAAACCGAGACTAAAGAGAACATCCTCCAAAGTGTCTCGGAGACCATTCATGCCCAGATTCCATTTGGATCCAAAGATGAAGTCCTCCAAGCTGTGTCAGAAACTGTTCCTACTCTGAATCCACCTGAATCCAAGGAAGGGGTTTTACAAGTGGTATCAGAAACTGTTGTCCTTACCCAGAGTCCTCCAGAAGCCAAAGAGGCAGTTCTCCATGCTGTGTCACAATCTGTTGCCCTTACCCAGAATCCTCCAGAAGCCAAAGATGGTAAAGAAACTGTCCATGTAGACAAAAGTTGGGGTGAGGTCACAGAGCAGTCAACAGAGGATGTGACAAATCCAGAATCTTCTCCAGAAGAAGGTATGTACAGATATCGTACACTTCTTATAAAAGTTCATCAGTAAAAGTATTTCCTGTCATGTTGGTTCTGCACTTTGTTCTAGCACTGTTGTTTCTTTTCCACGGCCTAGACCATAAAGTAACCTTCACTTTTTTTTAAGAGTATTTACTAAGCGTTCTTGGTCAGTAGGTGTATGGTAGATCCATGCAGCTGACCACTGAAGGTTTCTAGCAGAGTATTCTAGAGAGTTTGAATAACTGCCCAATCCAAAAATGATATTTCAGTGTTTAGTGGATGGATGTTAAACAATTATGAAATAAATTGGTAAAATACCACTTTTGGGTGGGATGGGGATGTTTATTGTCCAACTCGAGAGCCACTGTGACTCCATTTTGCTATGTGCCACGACTCAGTAAATGTGGAAGTTTTGTTGTGGCCTGTTTTTTGTTGTAAAATTGCATGGGGGGGTCAATCCTCACACCTTCCTTGAGACCACCTGTAATGACTGCTTAAGGTTCTAAATCCTGTCCATCTTCTGGACTCCCCACGCCTCCCTTGAGATCTTCTCCTTATGATGGCTTTGAACTACTCTGCGGCCTTATGGAAGTCTTTTCTGCTGTACAAAATTGTATAACCACCAGAAATGTCTCTCCTTTCCCCCCCCCCCCCCCCCTGAGCAGCAGAAATCAGGCTGATGGTGGGTGGATCTACCAGGGTCTGTTGCATTGTACAGTGCTGGTGTATTGACCTATTGCAGGCACTGGGAGCTGCTGGGGGTGGGTGTTTAGGAAGCTTAGAGTAGAGCACAGGGAGGTCCTTGTGCATGTGGTGATGCAATGCTGGGGAAGTGAATTTGAAACCAACAGATGAACAAAGTTACAAATATGGCTGAAGAGCAGCCTAATGTTACCAAGAGGGTAGTAGATATATGGAGCCGCTTCTCAGCCGTTGTAAGACATTGAGGCCATGTACGATGTGATTGTTGCTAGCAGTGCAGGATACTGAGCACACAATGTGTTCAACATGCTGGAAAACCTCTGCAGCTCGTCAACCCGTCCCACAATCTTCAGTGATGCCAGGGACACGCTTGGTCAATATTATTCTGATCTGATGTTGGTATGTGGGTGCCAAGATTGCACCCGGGGGCCCCCGGCATTTGTGTCCGTCAGTGACGAAGAGCAGAAGGGGGTGTGATGGAAGGAATTGGAGGGGTTCCAAGCATTACTCGCTGCTCAAGTATGAGACTGCCGCTTAGCGCCTGGCATGTGGGCTGACCTGATCAATCTCACTGCTTGCAGGGTGATGGAAAGACGTGTCCCTGGGGTGGAATGAGTCAGCGGCATGGTAGCTGCCAGCCTACACACAGGGATTCATCCGCCTTCACTAGGGCAAAAAAATGGAGTCTAATGGCATCTGGGCAGCTAAAGCCCCATCGGGCCTTCCAAGGCGATCCCAGGTCCCATCGGGCCTTCCAAGGGGATCCCAGGTCCCATCGGGCCTTCCAAGGGGGATCCCAGGTCCCATCGGGCCTTCCAAGGGGGATCCCAGGTCCCATCGGGCCTTCCAAGGGGGATCCCAGGTCCCATCGGGCCTTCCAAGGGGGATCCCAGGTCCCATCGGGCCTTCCAAGGGGGATCCCAGGTCCCATCGGGCCTTCCAAGGGGGATCCCAGGTCCCATCGGGCCTTCCAAGGGGGATCCCAGGTCCCATCGGGCCTTCCAAGGGGGATCCCAGGTCCCATCGGGCCTTCCAAGGGGGATCCCAGGTCCCATCGGGCCTTCCAAGGGGGATCCCAGGTCCCATCGGGCCTTCCAAGGGGGATCCCAGGTGTTTTCCACCACCTGCTCTTAACTTGTACCCCGAGGGCCCGCAATCCTGATATGCCTCTTCTTTGGGTAAGCCGTGCCCCCACTGGCCCTCTGCTTCACCCCTGCAGGTGTCCGACATTCCTCGTGTGCAGAGCTGTGTGAGTTGCACAGTCAGCACTACTCAGGAATGTGCCGCTCCCGCATCCCAGGGTGATCCCGGGCCCCTGTGCCATCTAATTACCTGAAATTGGCATAGGGGTACTCTAGCTAAACTAAATGTTTCAGAAACCTCCAGCAGGGGCTGAACAACTACAAGTCGTAGCATAGCCTGTCATGGCTCAACTCCAGCTGAGGAACTAAAAGTTCCAGCATATCTTCTAATTTAGGAACTACTAATCCTAGTATGTCCTTACAGCGGGTGGGTAGAATACTTAACCCAGCAATGAACACCAGCTAAGGAACTCCACTTTGCAGCATAGCCAGTGATGCTTGCACGCTGGCTGGGGAACTACAAGTCGCAGCATGCCTTCTAAATGAGTCATTACAAGTCCCAGTATGCCCTGCTGGCTGTTAGCTGAACTACAAGTGCCAGCATAGCCAGCAATGGCTCATCTCCATGTGAGGAGCTACAACTCCCAGAATCTTCTGAGGGACTACAAATCCCTGCATGCCCTTCCAGCAGGAGGGAGAACTAATGCCAATGACGGATGAACTGCAAGCCCCAGTATAACCAGTGATGGCTGAACACCAGCTAGATAACTGCAATAGCCAGTGTGTTTTCGGTCCTGGTATAGTCGGTGATGGATCTGAGGAACTGCAAGCCCCAGCATGCCCTCAGAATACCAGTTGATATGCTGGGACTTGTAGTCCCTCCCAGGCTGGGAGACGCCTTGTGCCCCTCCGGTGGATGGGGAAATCCTCAGCGGTGACACTACTTGTGACATATAATTGTTGGTGGGCTTTATTCCAATCGATGAGCTCACCGAGGCACCATGGGGCCGGAGCCTCCAGTCTCGGGTATCATCCTGTACATTGACGAAATGCATTCCTTGGCTCGGGTTTCTGGGATGAATGTAGGCTGTGAGTGACAGGTGCTCTTTAGCTGTGACCTTTCACTGGGTGGAGATCCGGTGACACCTCGCGGGCAGAACATGGAGCTGTCCTCTAACTGTGTCAAAGTTTACCCTGACTGGGGTATGGATCTCTATGTACCCCATTGTTCTAAGACCAGAGAATCTGATAGATGGGGACCCCGCACAATCTGCTCAATCATAATATATGAGAGGAAGGGCGGCCTCTTTATATTGGCTGCAGGGTTCCTCGTCCCGCCCCCTGGGAGCCTCTTCCAGCTCTCTAATACTACTTTATGAGAATGAGAATCTCTCTGATTCTTCAACTCTCGGGTCATTCTGATTCGCTCCTCTCTGGAGGATTAGATGTGATTGACACATCGAGCAGAGAAAATGCCTCAGAATGTGGGGATGCTGACCCTTCCAGCACACACGTAGGGAGCTCTCTGGATTCTGACATTTTAGCTGAAGCTTATTCTGCATCACTGCCCCCCCCACCCCCCACCCCAAATCAACATACAAATTACATTCTTAAAATAAAAAACGTTTTCTATTTTCATTACATAACTTATTTTATTCCCAGTGACCTCATCACTGCTGAGCTCTGATGAAGAAGGGACGAGCCCTTCGAAACGCGTAAGCAAGCAGTGCTATATATTCCTCTAAAAAGATCTTTGGAAGGCTTTGTTCATCATTTTAACCACTTGCTGATGTCCAAGGTTTACGGCACATGATTTACTACTGCTTGTGAGTAATTTCCTTTATCATTTTACTCAATAAATGTTTTACAAAAGATAATGCACATGGCTGGTGCGCCCTTTTTTCTTTTTATTTCTTTGTTTGCTAGGATTCCCCATCCTTGAGGACAGCAAGGCCTGTGTCTCCCTTTCATCTATTTGGTCGACCACTTGTGCGCAGGAGTCATTTTCTGTTTCTGTATCGCCTCATCACTAGGTCTCTGTGCTCCTCTATGTAATGCAGGCAGATCATGGCTGGCTGGGGGTGCCAACAGAGTGTTGTACATAGCTTCCTGAAAATATCACCGCAGCCTGACCTCAGTAGCCCTCAGGCCTGATGTCAGCAGTGGGCTGTCTACTATCAGAATGCCTCGATGGGTGGGTGTCAGTCTGGAGGAATGGGCATTCCTGGACAGGCTGTATCTCCACGCAGACCGCCCACAGGTGATGCTGAGCCTCCAGGATCAAAGCTGGTATCCAATTAATGAATGGGACGGGCCGTGGACAGCCAGGCTGGGGAGGGGGGTGGACGGGCCGTGGACAGCCAGGCTGGGGAGGGGGGTGGACGGGCCGTGGACAGCCAGGCTATAGGGTGGGGGTGGACGGGCCGTGGACAGCCAGGCTATGGGGAGGGGGTGGACGGGCCGTGGACAGCCAGGCTGGGGAGGGGGGTGGACGGGCCGTGGACAGCCAGGCTATAGGGTGGGGGTGGACGGGCCGTGGACAGCCAGGCTATGGGGAGGGGGTGGACGGGCCGTGGACAGCCAGGCTATGGGGAGGGGGTGGACGGGCCGTGGACAGCCAGGCTATGGGGAGGGGGTGGACGGCCGTGGACAGCCAGGCTGTGGGGAGGGGGTGGACGGGCCGTGGACAGCCAGGCTGTGGGGTGGGGGTGGACGGGCCGTGGACAGCCAGGCTATGGGGAGGGGGTGGATGGGCCGTGGACAGCCAGGCTATGGGGAGGGGGTGGACGGGCCGTGGATGGGCCGTGGACAGCCAAACTGGGGAGGAAAGAGCTAGATGATGCTCGATGTCCTCCAGCCTGGAAATAAGGCAGGCTCCGACTTGCTGCAGCTTCTAATGCACATTGTGAGAAGCTCACAGTGTGCGTTTAAATCAGAGGAAGCCATTTCAGTGCAGAAGAGGAGCCGATACAACTGTGGAAGACCGAAGGGATGCCTGAGGTCAGATTTGTTGATCGTCATCGCGTTTGAAATAAGATTATTGCCAACAAAGGGTTAATCTCTCGGTAGCAGAGATCTAATTGCCAGTACAGCCCTAGGCAGCATTGCTAAATCTTATTATTATTATAAAAAGTACCTCCTTACTGTGAAAACAACTGCTGCTTCTGGGCTCCATCATGTGACTCCGAGCCAAGGTGAAGATCACACGGCTTGTCAGGGGGCTTGTGGATGTTTAACCTCATTAGAGACTGCAGAGGGTCTGATTTTCACTAAAACTCTGTCTGGTCATCTTACTGTGAGATCAGAGGAACAATAAAGTGCCATCACTAGGTAGGAAGCAGAGCCTGCATATGTAATGAACAAATATGGCTGCTCCTGGGTACATCTGGAATGATACAAGACCACTTTTTTTTTCTTTTTCTTTTTTGCAATTTAACATTTTTTTTTTTTAATTTTATGTTTTTAAGCTCCTCTCTTGTATGTCAGTAAAATACATTGAGTCCCCCCTTTAAGAGCAGCATGAATGTAAGCAATAGATGACCTGTCGGGGTGGAGCAGTGGAGGGATCGGCGCTCTATAGGTCCCCTGGCAGTGCCGTAGCCCATATAGGGATGTGTAGGGTTCTGCTGTGGGAACAGGCAGCGTGCCCGGGACGTGCTCAGACAGCAGCCTGTAGCAGAGGGAGGTGGAGGCTGTACAAAGGGTGGAGGACGCTCTGCCTTCCCTTCCATCCCTCACACCTCCATGTGTCCACAGCATCCCCATCACCACCACCTCTGCCCAAGAGCTGACACTCCATACCCATGGAGCAGGACAGCTGGTGCTACATCGATGACCTGATCCTGCAGGGCCAAGGTAGGCAGCTGCTTCATATATATATATATACTTCACATATAGAAATCCTACAACGCGTCCAGGAGCGCAGCTTGCGGAGTTCAATAAACCTGCTAATGATCCCCCATCACTCGCCGATTAATGATGGAGCCAAAACTGGGAGCAGGTTAACCCCTCGGGGGCCAGAGGGTGCTTGTAAACTTATTTCCATCGCTGCCATTCACACCGGGGCTGAGCGCTCTTCAGGGAATTTAGAAGCTTTTTAAAAATGTATTTTTTTATTTTATTACGCAGACGTGCGGTTATGAATTTATTATTTTTATTTATTTTTGCATGCGTTTGTAAACTAGGGTGTTTATTGTTTTGAGGGAGAACAGTTCAGGTGCAAAAACACGTGAAAACTTGCGTTGACAGGCACTTCCTTTTAAAGACTATAGGGCCAAAAACATGCGACAGGGCTTAAAGAAAAAAAAAAATTTATTTTTTGTTTTATTTTTTAAATTGTTTTTTATTGCCATATGCACAAAACAATATTAAAAACACAATACAGAGTACAGATGGGCAAAATCAAGTATAACTATGTTTTTTCAAGCAAGGCAGGTATTCCATACATCTTTTACAAATATCTGCATGTGTACAGACAGTTTTGTTGCATGTTTTCCTTCTTTCTTTCTTGTTTTCTTTCCTTCTTTCCTTCTTTCCTTCTTTTTCTTTCTCTTTTTACTTTTTCTTTCTCTTTTTCCTTCTTTTTCTTTCTCTTTTTCCTTCTTTTTCTTTCTCTTTTTTTTCATTTTTTCTTTTTTCCTTCTTTTTCTTTTTTTTTCCTTTTTTCTTTTTTCCTTTTTTTCTTTCTCTTTTTTTCCTTTTTTTTTTTTTTTTTCTTTTTCTTTTTTTTCTTTCTTTTCTCTTGTAAGCGTTGGCGCTAGTAGGGAAATTGGCAAAAAGAAAAGCGCAGCAAAGCACTCACATGTGAATGATGGGAAGAGTTTGGTGCTTTTGGATTGCTGGGCCCCTGCTGTGCCAAAGGGCCCCCCAGCCGCCTGGACATTAATCTGTAATGGGTGATGTTGGTGAATCTCATTCGTAAAATTTTTACTTTTTTTTTTTTTTTTTTTTTTTTTTTTTTTTTTTCTTCTGCATGTGGATCCAAACCAATCCATGTTACTGTATATTATCGGTGTGGGGGTCTCCTGGGATCGGACCGCCCTCTCTATGTTGATGCCATCCTGACCTGGCATTGCTAAGCATGTATTATGAAGGGTCATCATTTGAAATGTCTCTCCGTTTTGTAAGTTGGATGGTGCAGTCATCGTGAGCAGTGGAAACGTTTTTACTTCCCATTTTTGGGGTATCGCTTCTTTAAAAAATGAAAAAAATTGGCACATTGATTTACCGCAATGAAAAACTTCTGCCTCCAATCGCCCTGGTTCTCTGAGGTTAGCGGCCGATCAGTGATGGCCGGTGTTTTCAGAGAGCCTTCTGCTAAGCATCTATGGGAGCTTTGAGGGAATCTTATCATTTCTGTATCGCCGCCATCCGCCGTGACGTGGTGTAACCTGCTTCCTATGTCCAGGCACCGTAATTCACACAGTGATGTATATACTGAAAGGGCGCTACTTTTTAGCTGGTCATACATGGTACAATCTTCTTTAGAGCTACCAATACCTAATGTAGTGTAAGGGTCTGTGTCATTTTTGGGGGTAGGACCTTTTTATATTACTTTTGGAAAATGTAGTGGTGTTAGATTGTAGCATGTATAGTGAGCTCCTAGATTGTAAGCTCTATTGAGCAGGTCCCTCCGATCCCTCCTGTATTGAATTGTATTGTAACTGTAGTGTCTGCTCTCATGTTGTAAAGTAATGCGCAAACTGTTGGTGCTATATAAATCCTGTATAATAATGTACAATCAGATTGTATATAGCCAGCCTTACACATGTATTCCATAGACCAGTGATTGCGAACCTTGGCACCCTAGATGTTTTGGAACTACATTTCCCATGATGCTCAACTACACTGCAGAGTGCATGAGCATCATGGGAAATGTAGTTCCAAAACACCTGGGGTGCCAAGGTTCTCCACTGCCATAGACCAAGTATCTGTAGATTTAGGATGGAGCATGTATTGGACTCCTGGTGGAGCTCCTCTGCCCTCATCTGCCCCTGTGGGTGATCTGTTATCTCAGATGTTGGCGCGTTGTTTCTTGAACTGACCCCCCCCCTCAACCCCGGTGTCAGCAGTACGGATCGACTGTACCGGGTTTCAGCTCTATGTACAAGGTGCAGAAAGCCTGGAGCACAGTGTTCCTCTACTGGGAATAAATGTCCAATGTGATATACGGGAGGTTGGAGGTTCTGAGATGTATTGTTTTCATCCCTGGGAATTGGATATAAAGTGGCAGATCTGTATGTCCATGATTCTGCCCCCCCCCCCCCCCTCCCAATGAGTGATCTCAAATTCTCCCCATGTGATCCATCAGCCCCCCCCCATGAGCATCAGTCTTCTCCTGCTCACTCTGCCCCCGCCCCCGCCCCATCTGCACATTTTACCCCCGGATTCTTATTTTTTCCTTCTTTGCTGCCTGTAAATTCTTCTAGGATTTGCCCCCTTCCCATCACCTACACCTGCCCTTCCCTTTTTCCATTTCCTGGGCTCCTCTGCCTTCCTTTACCACCTACATACCTCTAGGATTTGCCCCGCTCCCGGTCACATGCCTCCCTGCCCTCTTTCCCACCCCAGACTCCTCCCCTCCTAAGCGGTCTGCATACCTCTATATAAAATCTGACCCACTTCCAAATCCTATACCTGCTGACCTCCCACCCAGCATGGACTCCTTTTGCCCTCTTATCCTGCCCTCATACCCCTCTATAATTTGCTCCACTCCCAGTCAAATACCCATTGCCTTCCCTCCCACCTCAGGCTACTCTGTCACCTCTTACCCTGGGCTCCTCTGTTCAACCTATTTTCCCCATTCCCAGTCATGTACCCCCTGCCCTCCCATCCACACTGGGCTTCTCTGCCCTCCTGTACTGCCTTCATACCAGTCTAGAATTTGCCCCACTCCTGCTCGCATACCCCTTGCCCTCCCATCCACCTTGGGCTCCTCTCTCCTCCTACCCACTCCATGCTCATCTGCCTTCCTATACTGCCTATTTGCCCGGCTCTGAATTATATACCCATTGCCTTCCTACCCACCCACCTCGGGCTCCTCTTCCCTCCTACCTTTTTTGCCCCACTTCGAGTCATATACCCACTGTCTTTCCATTATTTCTTTCTTCACTCCTCTCCCCCTTTGTATTGACTTTTATACCCCTTTACCCCCCCCCCCCCCAGTCAAATACCCCCTGGGCTCCTGTACCCTCTTGCTCTCCCTGGGTTCCTCTGCCCTCCTGTGCTCTGTATTTGTGCCCCCCCCTCCCGCCACATATTCCTGGGCACCCCCCCCCCCATTTACTGCCTATACACTGCTCTAAATTTTGCCCCACTGCTGCTCACATACCCCTTGCTTTTGCACCAACCTTTTGGCCTCCTATCCCCTCCCTTGACTCCTCTGTTCTCCACTGTACATGTTTGACCCTCTAGAATTTACCCCCCCCCCTTCTTTACTGCCTACATATCTCTCTAGAATTTGCCCCTTCCCATTCACCAATCCTCTGTCCTCCTATACTACACGTTTGACCCTCCTAGAATTTTCCCCTTGCCCTCCTACCCACTCTGGGCTCCTCTCCCCACCTATACTACGGATCTGCCCAGCTCCCACTCACATGCCTTCTGCCCTCCCATCTATCCCAGGCTCCTCTCCCCTCCTCGTTGTTTCTCCCCTCGCTCCTCCGTACAAACATGCACACCGATTCTCCCATTTCCTAAAATAGTCAGGATTGTCCTCCTCAGCTAGGGCTGGCGGGCATGTGCAGCTGGCACTTAAGGGGTTAAATGGAGAGGGGGAGAGGGGGGAGTCACCTGGGTGTAGAAGTGCCAGAGCAGAAAATTGGTTTTAATAATGAATAATCAGTATTGTTTGAGGGTGGAAATCTGTGCCAGCAAATGATCTTCACAGTAGGGATGGAGATGACCTGACACTGTGGGGATAGGGGTGGCTGTGCCATTGGGAATAGCCTGCATGCTGAGGATGACCTGCCAAGAGAGACGGGGTGGTCCACATGGTGGGGAAGGGGGTTGTCTGTGGTTGGCGATGAGGATGGCCTATATGCTGAGGGTGGGCATAACCGGCACTGTAGGGATGGAGATGACCTATACAGAGACACAAGATGGTCTACGTGGTTGGGAAGGGGGTGGTCTGTGTGCTGAGGAGAATGAGGACCTGCATGTTTGGGACAGAGATGACCTGCACACAGGAACGGAGGATGGCCTTGCACGATTACCCTACATGATGGGGTAGGGGTTGACTATATGTGGTGGGGAATGGACTACATGTTGATAACCTGCACTGTAGGGATAGAGATACGCATTCGGCTTTTTAATTGTAATAAACCCATTGATGCTGCACTTAGCTGGCGCTCCCTTGTATTCCCCTTTTTTACAGTAGGGATAGAGATGACGTGCACAGAGGACTGGGTGGTCCAGGAAGGGTGGGGATAACCAACTAGCACGTTGGGGCTGTAGATGACCTACACAGTGGAAACAAGGATGGCCTGCACAGTGGGGATGGCATGTAACCTTCATGACAGGAAAGGAGATGACCATGCGATGGGCAATAGCCTGGAGGAGTGGATGAGGATAACCTGCACAGGAAGGATAGAGAGCACCTGCACAAAGTGATGGGGTGGTCCAGGGAGGGTGGGGATAACCAACCAGCATGTTGAGGATGGGGATGACCTACACTGGAACGGAGGATGGTCTGCACAGTGGGGATGGCAATAGCCATCATGGCGGGGAAGGGGGGTGGCTGTGCCATGGAGAATAGCCTACATGCAGAGGATGAAGATAACCTGCACAAGAAGGAGGTAGTGGTCCAGGGAGGGTGAGGATAACCAACCAGCATGTTGGGGATGTAGATAACCTACATAAAAGAACGGAGGATGGCCTGTGCAGTGGAGATGGCAATAACCATCATGGCTGGGGTGGCTGTGCCATGGAGATGAGCCTGCATGCAGAGGATGAGGATAACCTGCACAGGAAGAATAGAGATGACCTGCAGAGAGAGATGGTTGGTGGCCCACATGGTGGCGAAGGGGGGTGGTATGCCTGCTGAGGATCAGGATAACCTGCATGGAAGGGATGGAGATGGCAGTGACCTGCATGGTGGCTATAAGAAGCGATGCTTAATGTAGGTATTTCTCTCCTGTAATCTGTGATCCACCTTTTTTAGATTGTAAGCACCCAAGACCAGGGCCCTCCTAACCCACTTGTTGGGTATTGTAACTGTACAGTCTCCCTTTTTATATTGTAAAGTGCTGTGCAAACTGTTGGCACTATATAAATCCTGTATTATAAGATTTCTATTTAAATTTCGTTTCTGTAACCAGCAAACCATTCCAAAGGTCTATTCCCGGCATCCATGGCCAGGGTGTTCAGATTTCCCAGCATCCTCCTCCCTCCGCTCCTATAGCTGGCAGGCTGAGCCCCCCCCCTTTCCTACTGGAATGGCCAATCTCGGTTTCTGCAATGCTTTTTAAGTTAGATTTTGGAGTTCTTTCCCTGAATGGAAATCACTTTCACTGTTTGATTCAAGTGAATGCTCTTGCAAAAAAACATTTCCAAAGAAATTCTTCTAGTGTATGACCAGTTTGGCTTGATAAGAAATCAGTGCCGTGTTTATTGATGACAAAACAAACCAACCCGCATTTCCCTTTTTATGAAGCAGACTTTCCCCTGTCACACCTTTCCACAGTATCTGCTTCCTCTACTACAGGCGGAGCGCCGCCATGCATTATGGGAGATGCCTCTGGTCATCGATCTGTAATTAGAGGAGGGAGAAGGTTATGGGTGATCGGGAGTCATATGTTCTGATTGTACACAGGCCTCCTGCAGTATCTCTTACTGCTTTATCTCCTCCCCCCAATGTGATATCTGGATAGTGGCGTGTCACTCAGTATATGGCTTATGTCATCCATGCATTAAAAGGGGTGCTCCGCACAGATATTTCCTACTGGGCACCCCTGACGCTAAGTCCACCAGGGTGTATGGAGGTGATTGCTCAATTCACAGCCGCGCTTTCACTACCAATTCCCCTGTGCACTACCAAGTGTCCTCTGTTAGTAACCACCCTTCCTCATTGGTTGTCCTTCATTAGTGTCCTTAGTTGGTGGCGCTCATTGGTGTCCTCCATTGGTATCCTTTACTGTTGACCGACCATTGGTGTCCATGACTGGAGACCTGCAACAGTGTCCTTAATTGGTGGTACTCATTGGTGTTCTCCACTGGTATCCTTTACTGTTGACCGACCATTGGTGTCCTCCATTCTTATCCTTTAGTGGTGACCGACCATTGATGTCCACCACTGGAGACCTGCAACAGTATCCTTAATTGGTGGCACTTATTGGTGTCCTCCATTGGTATCCTTTACTGGGGAATGACCATTGGTTTCCACGACTGGAGACCTGCAATAGTGTCCTTAAATGGTGGTGCTCATTGGTGTCATCCTTTGGTATCCTTTTACTGGTGACCAGCTATTGGTGTCCTCCATTGATGACCTGCGATAGTGTCCTTAATTGGTGGCAATCATTGGTGTCCTCCATTGGTAACCTTTTACTGGTGACCAGCTATTGGTGTCCTCCATTGATGACCTGCGATAGTGTCCTTAATTGGTGGCAATCATTGGTGTCCTCCATTGGTAACCTTTTACTGGTGACCGACCATTGGTGTTCAAGACTGGAGACCTGCAATATTGTCCTTTTTAAATGGTGGTGCTCATTGGTGTCATCCTTTGGTACCCTTTTACTGGTGACCAGCTATTGGTGTCCTCCATTGACCTGCAATAGTGTCCCTAATTGGTGGTGCTCATTGGTGTCTTCCTTTTGGGTATCCTTTTTAATGGTGACCAGTATTGGTACCCTCCCATTGGTTACCTGCATTGGGGACCCACCTTGGTGTGCTATATTGGTGTCCTTAATTGGTGACACTCATTGGTGTCCTCCTTTTTGGTATCCTTACTCATGACTACCCATTGGTGTCCCCCCACCACCAGTGATCCCCATTACCAACCCAAGCTAGGCCTCAATGTCAGAAGTTGGGGTGGGTAGGTTTTGGGTCACCAACATTGTATGTCCACCATACACAATCTAAACATTCTGATTTCCTGGGAAAGAAGAAAATCGCCCGTATGTTGTATATGTGGCACGCCTATTTGTTATTGGAACCCATCAGAGGATGTTCCGCCTGACAGCCGCGCATGTTGAAGCTCATCACACACACAATACAATCTGATTGTACATTCCACAAATATGTGGTGGTGAGATTGGAAGTTGTCCACACACTACAATGTAGCTGTACAATATTCTTTAGGCTGTCCATACATTGCACAGATTGTACAATCTCTGTAAAATTTTGCATTTAGAGTCACCAAAAAACAGGACAAACCTACACTACATTATCTAGTTGATTAATAATATCGTCAAGGAATACCACTTCCAAAAATGTATTTGGAAAATCATCAGAAGATATTGAGACCAGCTTGTAATTGGAGCCAATCACCAGATATCTGCCCTCAAGGACCTTCAGCCCTTTTGGCTGACCATACAATCTAATTGTACAATCTCTACAGCCGACTTTAGATCTACCATTCACTATGGCTATAAACTGAATAGTTTATATGACACTCAGACAGACTGGAGGATCTAAAGGAGATTGTACAATCGGATTGTAATGTAAGGTGAGCTTTAGACCGTCTTGGTGAGGCAGACCCCGCAGGGATCTCGCACTGTGGTCACAAATTGTACAACTTGATTGGGTGAATGTTTTATATTCGGGGCATTGTACAGTACAATCTGATGGCCACACACACACTATACAATCTCTAATTGTACAATCTTCTTTAAATCTATTCTCTGCTCTGTAGTAGAAGAACCTTCTGGTTGTATTGATCCGTCACGGTTTGTACAGGCGGGGAAGGGGGGTTGGATCTCGGTTGGTGGTCCAGTGTGGGGGGGGGGTTTCCCCCGTGTCATGTGACGGCAGACTGTGTACCCGGACTGGGGGGGGGTCTGGTTGTCCAGTTGGGGTCGGTGTGTCGGATTGTGTGTCCGTCATGTTAGATTAGCTCCTAATTCCAGGCGGATTCGGAGTGTGACACCTGACGCTGCGCTGATATTTATATCCCGCTGATCCCCCTCCGCTCCACCCCGGGCTCTCCGCAGACGCAGCGCACACACACAGCACCCTCCGCTCTGCCCGTCGCTCCCAGCCGAGCCCTCTCATGAAGATCGTTCCAGGTAGGGTGCCCCCCCATCCCTGGGTGCCCATGGACATGGGGGAGGGGGGGGCGATTTTATTTTTTGGTAGGGAGTATTTCTGGATAATGGTCCCAACCGGTTCCCGTCAGCTGGGCTGTTTATGGTACGCAGGGGGCTGCGGAGACCGGTGGGGGGGGGGGGGGCTGTTTGGGTTTTTGTGCTGTACTGTGTGCGTTGTGATCATTTGAGGGGGGGGGGGGTCTCTAGAAGGGGGGGTGGTGTTTGAGAATACCGGACAACGGAATCCTGTTTATGGCGTCGCCAGCCAGTCCGTCTCCAGTCTGTATACATCACCTGCTATATTTATACCCCATGATGAGGCCGCTCAGAGCACCCCAATACCAGCCAAGTTTTCACCCCCCCACAATGTCTACTGCTTGTTATCTCTATACTGAAATAGAATCACTGAACGGACTCTACCCCAGATAGAATATCCCCGCCCTCTTTAGGGTTTCCAGGGATTGTGGCAGAGCCCACCTCGGGGTGTCCAGCGGGGATAGTGGCAAAGCTCACCTTTTGGGGTGTCCAGTGGGGATGACAGCAGTAGAGCCCACCTTGGGGGTGTCCAGGGGGGAGGGGGGGCGGCAAAGCCCACCTTGGGGAGCCCAGTGGGGATAGTGGCTAGTGGCAGAGCTCACCTTTGCAGTGCCCAGCAGATAGGGGGTCCGGTTACAGAGCCCATCTTGGGGGTGTCGAGCGGGGAGGGGGGGCAACAGAGCCCACCTTGGGGCGCCCAATGGGGATAGTGGCAGAGCTCACCTTTTTGGGGTGTCCAGTGGGGATGACCTTAGTAGAGCCCACTTGGGATGTCCAGCAGGTGGGGGGGGGGGGGTGACAGAGCCCACCTTGGGGTGCTCTACGGGGATAGCGGCAGCAGAGCCCACCTTGGGGTGTGCAGAAGGGATAATTGCAGAGCCCTCCTTGGGGTGCCCTGCTGAGATGGTGACAGCTACTGACCAAAATCCACAATAATTCAGTTACAGGTGGAATCCGGTGGTCTGAATCGCTTGGTGACTCCAGCCTGAGTTTTTTTTTTTCCAACATGTGTCCCCCCCACTTAGTTTCCAGGGATAGTGGCAGAGCCCACCTTTTGGGGTGTCCATGAGCCCACCTCTGAGTGTCAAGCAGGGATGGTTGCAGAACCCACCTTGGGATGTTCAGTGGGCATGGCAGCGGCAGAGCCCACCTTGGGATGCCCTGGGGCGATGGTGGTGGGCTTTGAACTAACTCCACCCCAAAGGGAATAATTCAGTTACATCCCTGAAGCACTCATTGTCTCCAATGCTGAGATTTCCCGCCTTTCCCCTTGCTTTGGGGTTTCCAGGGATGGTGGCAGAGTCCAGGAGACCACATCGGGGTGTCAAGGAGGGATGGTTGAAGAGCCCACCTCCAGAAGCTCAACAGGGGGTGGTTGCAGATTCCACCTTTTGGGGTGCCCTGCGGGGATGGCAGCGGCAAAGCCCACCTTGGGGTGTCCAGTTGGGGTTGCGGTGGCAGAACGCACCTTTTGGGGCGCTCTGTAGCTATGGCGGCGGCAAAGCCCACCTGGGGGGGGCCCAATTAATATGGCGGCAGAGCCCACCTTTGGGGTGCCCTATGGGGATGGCGGCGGCAAAGCCCACCTATGGGATGCCCTGCAGAGATGGCGGCGGCAAAGCCCACCTATGGGATGCCCTGAAGGGATGGTGGCGGCAAAGCCCACCTATGGAATTCCCTGCGGAAATTGCGGTGACAGAGCAGAGAACTCCCATAATTAACATATGGAACCCTCCGGGGCCCCCCAAAAAAACACTAGAATATCCGTTTTGTGTTGACTATTTTTAAGGGTTTGTAAAACTCAGCTTTTTTTTTTTTTTTTTTTTTTAAATCCAATATTTTTTGTGCTTCTTCAGCCCTCCCCACCATTAAAAGAACATGGCACACCGAGACCCATAAGCATTGCCAGTTCATGGAAAGACTTGGCTCAGCATGTCGTCCCGTCCATCATCCTGTCTGTGGCTGTATTGGCAACCAATCACAAGTCAGGAGTTGCTTCTGATTTAAAGAGCTCTAAATGGCTCTTTTTCTTGCACCATTATATTATGGGGCATATTAATAAAGTGGTGAATCTGATATTCACCGAACATCCACTTGCATGTGGTGTTTTTTTTTTTTTTAAATTGTGCCATGTGTATATATATATATAATTTTATTTTTCAACGTGTTGCAAATTTTTAGTTCTGGGTGGAGCCTGGTGTTGGTGAGGGGTGGCGTCACTACTTTACATTTTACCAATAGACTGAAAGATGAGGAGCCTGCCAGCTGCATTCTACGGCAGGGGTGGGCAACCTCGACCCTCCATTTGATGTGCAACTACAAGTCCCATGAGGCATTGTAAGACCTGTGACAGCCATACTGTGGGTGGAGGGATGATGGGATTTGGAGTTTTACCACAGCTGGCATGTGCGGCTACCTTTTTTTTATTTTTTTTATTTTTTATGGCAGTAGCAACAGGTGGAATGGTCACCCCAAAGTGGGCGGAGACAGAGCCGAGCACTATGGAGAGGGGGAAATCTGTCCGCTTGAGTTCCCTGAAGCTTTAGGATACAGGGAAAGTAAGCCTGACTCCACCAAAAAATGAAATATCGCTTTTTTTGGAGGAGGGAGTCTTTTAGGCCTCTTGCACACGGGCACCTAAAAATGCCACATTTTTTTTAGACATTCGAGGGTTTCTTGTCCTTCTTTTTGTTTTTTGTTTTTTCCCATTTTATTTTTTATGGGTCTGTACACACAGATGTGTAGCTGCTTCAGTAATCCATTAAAAAAAATCCCCCCAAAAAACAGTATTTTTACGCTCGTGCGCGCTTGCACACACGTGCGTACGCGCACAGCAAGAAAGCCTAGAGGAATCTTTATGCGTATTATACAGCCCATCCTCGCGGTTTTCTGCCACAAGCGTGTGGTTCATACATCTTTGTCGTGTGCCAGTACTGTAAGTGACGGGTCCAGTGAACCGGCAGCTGTCCCTCTCCGGGTTCTGTAGATCCATTACAGCGATCAGATCTTCTCCCATCCCGGGGACCTTCCCCGAATTATCTTCCTGCTACAGGAGAAGGGGGATTCTGGGGGTTGAGAGGGGAGATTCCCGGGGGGGGGGGGGGGGGGGGGGGGGGAATATCTGCAGCCCCCCCATAACAATGAATAGAGGACCTGTCATGGACCACATACTGTCCAGAGCCTAAAGAGGACCTGTCATGAGGAGGGAGCACTGCCTTCTGGGGTGTCCTCCTGACCTCCTAGTCCACCGGCAGCTGAGGGTACATTGGCTGCATCCTCCTTCCAGGTGTTTGAAGCCAGAGGATGAACATGACGGGGAACGAGCGTTTTTAGGAGAAGGTCAGCCTCCAGCACAGGGGGTCTCCTTTTAAGTGATGAGCAGCTGGGTGCGCGCAGTTTACAGATTGGACAAAGTCACATTTTGTATGTTCCGTGTCGCCATTACCATCTGTGGTCGGTGGTTTGCGGTGTCTGAGCTCCTGACTAACAGACTTCAGTGAAAAAAAGTGACTCTCTATTGCAGATTACTTGGACCAGCCAGTGCAAAAGTTTGTTTCCATTAGAGGTGGAACTTGTGGTGCTAAGCCAATAGCTTGCAATGGGTCTTAAATAACCCAGCAGGGAGATCTACCAGAACTTGTTCCTGTCCAGCTGGGAGTTTTGGGGGTTCCCACCTTTGTGCGTTCTCAGCTCCTCTGTTGCTTTCTCCATAGTAGAAAAGGAGTAGGAAAGTCAGCAGGGATGGTGGAAACCCCTCATAATGGGCACCACAGACGTACAGGGCCAGGAACTCAGCACAGGGATGGTGGGAACCCCTCATAATGGGCACAGCGGGTATACAGACCCAGGAACTCAGTACAGGGATGGTGGGAACCCCTCATAATGGGCACAGCAGGTGTACAGACCTGGGAACTCAGCACAGGGATGGTGGGAACTCCTCATAATGGGCACAGCAGATGTACAGAGATGGGAACTCGGCACAGGGATGGTGGGAACCCCTCATAATGGGCACAGCAGGTGTACAGACCCAGGAACTCTTCTTCTCATGGATGGTGGGAACCTCTCATATTGGGCACGAGCTGTGCAGACCTGGGAACTCGACACAGGGATGATGGGACCCCCTCATAATGGGCACGGCAGGTGTACAGAGACCAATAAATCCCAGTGGGATGGAAGAGAATGACCTCCAGTTTTGGGTGGAGGGTCCTTTTTTGAACAGTTGATGCAGATTTTGCACCGTCGGTCTCCCTCCAGCTGTTCACTGGAGACCCCTGCAGGTCAGTGTATGAAGTGCAGCGCTGGGATCAAGGTATCAGTCACACCATGACATCTGCTGTGTCCCTGAGCTGTAGATTATCAGCCAATTATCAGGCCATGTGTATGCTGTGTTAGCGGGTGTCCATGGAAAAAGCCTGGCACTGGGCTCTGCCAATTAACTGGATGGGCACAGATTCAACCCCCCCACCCCCCCCTCCGGGTGACGACGTCCTCTATGAATATAATACTAATTGCAGCCAATTCCTAAAACTTAACCAGCAAGCCGGAGTTCACCTTTAGCCCAACTCCACCCCTCAATTCATGTATTTAGATAAAGCAGAGAAGAAGCAGACTTAGGCTGCCCATACACTATACAATTTTCTTGATCACCTTTCCTTTAGATTTACCAAAACCGTATAATATGAGGACAAACCTAAACCCTTTCAATTTGTATGCAATTGGGCAGGCCCTTCCACTACACAGTTGAAGGTAAATCTGAAAGGAAATCGAATAAGAAAATTGTATAGTGTATGGCCAGCCTAAGTCAGGTTTTTGTTTTCTGTGACCCCAATCTAAAATGTTCCCCATCTTCCTGTCCCTGTGACACCTAACCCTTCCCTTCCTGACATGTATGAGATGAATTTTTGGTTGCTGTTGAGATTTAATGACTGATGAGTTTTAGCGCTTAGCAAGAGAGAGATTCAAAAATTAATTTTTTATTATACTACAAAATAAATATATATATATTAATATAATTTTTTTTTTTATTGTAATATAATAACATTTTTGCCTTTCATGGTTTCTGTCTCCCCCTCTCATTAACATACTGAGGCTTTTTATTTTTCCAATGCCTTATTTTAAGCCCAGTGATATCATCACTGGGTCTCTGTGCTTTTCTATGCAATTCATGCAGATCGTGGCTGGTGGGAGGGGCCGGCAGGGTGCTGTTCATTGCTTCCTGATGACCTCACCTGCACCCTGCCTCTCAGTACTTCCCTCAAGATCTCTCATTCCCGTTAGAATAAGTGGGAGGAGTTATGCAAATATCAAAGTTCCTTGGTGGGTGTCAGTCTGGAGAAGTGGGTGTTCCCAGGCAGAATGTATTTGCATAGGTAACGCCCACATGTGATGCTGATCCTCCAGGATTGAAAGAACTGAAATTCCAATGGATGAAAGGGGCGGGTCAGGGACCGTCGGGTCAAGGAGGAAAGGGCGTGCTCAACCTGTGGCCCCTCCAGCTGCTGCGGAACTACAAGTCCCATGAGGCTTTGCAAGGCTGACAGTTACAATAATGACTCCAACAGGCAGACGCATGATGGGACTTGTAGTTCCACAACAGCTGGAGGGCCGCAGGTTGAGCCCCCATTAGAGATGATGCTGGACGTCTTCCAGCCAGGAAAAGAAGCGGGCTCTATGGAGTTTGCTGCACAAATATTTTCTACCTCCCACCAGCTTCATACTTATGTGTATTCTGGTGGTGATATCTCCGCACGGTGTTCCCAGCTCCGCCCACCTATGACCATAATGGAAATTGTAGCAGAAGAGCTGAGACTTTTTTTCTTCGAGTCCCCAGAAGACTTGAGAAACTGGAAGCAGATTCAACCCATCAGCCTCTGACCAAAGTTTTAGAGTTGGGTGGAGTGAACCTTTAATTCCAGGAATGCACACACTGACTGGTGCAGGGAGGGGGGTGTCCAGTGGCTGGGGCAGGGAGAAGGGGGTGTCCAGTGGCTGGCGCGGGGAGAAGGGGGTGTCCAGTGGCTGGCGCGGGGAGAAGGGGGTGTCCAGTGGCTGGCGCGGGGAGAAGGGGGTGTCCAGTGGCTGGCGCGGGGAGAAGGGGGTGTCCAGTGGCTGGCGCGGGGAGAGGGGGGTGTCCAGTGGCTGGCGCGGGGAGAGGGGGGTGTCCAGTGGCTGGCATGGGGAGAAGAGGGTCCAGTGGCTGGTGCGGGGAGGGGGGTGTCCAGTGGCTGGCATGGGGAGAAGAGGGTCCAGTGGCCAGGGAGGGGGGGGGTCCAGTGGCTGGGGGGAGAAGGGGGGTCCAGTGGCTGGCGCGGGGAGAGGGGGGTGTCCAGTGGCTGGCATGGGGAGAAGAGGGTCCAGTGGCTGGTGCGGGGAGGGGGGTGTCCAGTGGCTGGCATGGGGAGAAGAGGGTCCAGTGGCCAGGGAGGGGGGGGTCCAGTGGCTGGGGGGAGAAGGGGGGTCCAGTGGCTGGCGCGGGGAGAAGGGGGGTGTCCAGTGGCCGGCGCAGGGAGGGGGGTTGTCCAGTGGCCGGGGAGGGGGGTTGTCCAGTGGCCGGGGAGGGGGGTTGTCCAGTGGCCGGGGAGGGGGGTTGTCCAGTGGCCGGGGAGGGGGGTTGTCCAGTGGCCGGGGAGGGGGGTTGTCCAGTGGCCGGGGAGGGGGGTTGTCCAGTGGCCGGGGAGGGGGTTGTCCAGTGGCCGGGGAGGGGAGTGTCCAGTGGCCGGGGAGGGGAGTGTCCAGTGGCCGGGGAGGGGAGTGTCCAGTAGCTGGCGCGGGGAGGGGGATGTCCAGTGGCTGGTGCGGGGAGACGGGGGTGTCCAATGGCTGGTGCGGGGAGACGGGGGTGTCCAGTGGCTGGCGCGGGGAGAAGGGGGTGTGCAGTGGCTGGGGAGAGGGGGTGTCCAGTGGCTGGCGCGGGGAGAAGGGGGGTGCAGTGGCCGACGCGGGGAGGGGGGTTGTCCAGTGGCCGGGGAGGGGGAGTGTCCAGTGGCCGGGGAGGGGAGTGTCCAGTGGCCGGGGAGGGGAGTGTCCAGTGGCCGGGGAGGGGAGTGTCCAGTGGCCGGGGAGGGGAGTGTCCAGTGGCCGGGGAGGGGAGTGTCCAGTGGCCGGGGAGGGGAGTGTCCAGTGGCCGGGGAGGGGGAGTGTCCAGTGGCCGGGGAGGGGGGTTGTCCAGTGGCCGGGGAGGGGGGTTGTCCAGTGGCCGGGGAGGGGGGTTGTCCAGTGGCCGGGGAGGGGGTTGTCCAGTGGCCGGGGAGGGGGGTTGTCCAGTGGCCGGGGAGGGGGGTTGTCCAGTGGCCGGGGAGGGGGGTTGTCCAGTGGCCGGGGAGGGGGGTTGTCCAGTGGCCGGGGAGGGGGGTTGTCCAGTGGCCGGGGAGGGGGGTTGTCCAGTGGCCGGGGAGGGGGGTTGTCCAGTGGCCGGGGAGGGGGGTTGTCCAGTGGCCGGGGAGGGGGGTTGTCCAGTGGCCGGGGAGGGGGGTTGTCCAGTGGCCGGGGAGGGGGGTTGTCCAGTGGCCGGGGAGGGGAGTGTCCAGTGGCCGGGGAGGGGAGTGTCCAGTGGCCGGGGAGGGGAGTGTCCAGTGGCCGGGGAGAGGGAGTGTCCAGTGGCCGGGGAGAGGGAGTGTCCAGTGGCCGGGGAGAGGGAGTGTCCAGTGGCCGGGGAGAGGGAGTGTCCAGTGGCCGGGGAGAGGGAGTGTCCAGTGGCCGGGGAGAGGGAGTGTCCAGTGGCCGGGGAGAGGGAGTGTCCAGTGGCCGGGGGAGAGGGAGTGTCCAGTGGCCGGGGGGAGGGGAGTGTCCAGTGGCCGGGGGGAGGGGAGTGTCCAGTGGCCGGGGGGAGGGGAGTGTCCAGTGGCCGGGGGGAGGGGAGTGTCCAGTGGCCGGGGGGAGGGGAGTGTCCAGTGGCCGGGGGGAGGGGAGTGTCCAGTGGCCGGGGGGAGGGGAGTGTCCAGTGGCCGGGGGGAGGGGAGTGTCCAGTGGCCGGGGGGAGGGGAGTGTCCAGTGGCCGGGGGGAGGGGAGTGTCCAGTGGCCGGGGGGAGGGGAGTGTCCAGTGGCCGGGGGGAGGGGAGTGTAGTGTCCAGTGGCCGGGGGGAGGGGAGTGTAGTGTCCAGTGGCCGGGGGGAGGGGAGTGTAGTGTCCAGTGGCCGGGGGGAGGGGAGTGTAGTGTCCAGTGGCCGGGGGGAGGGGAGTGTAGTGTCCAGTGGCTGGGGAGGGGAGTGTCCAGTGGCTGGCACTGAAGGGGTCCAGTGACTAAGCATACAACAATCGACCTGTGTGAGTCACTGTCCGTTTTTTTTTTTATGTTGCCATGGTGATCTTGTTTGAATCGGTGAGCAGTTAGTGATAAGATCAGGGTGGAGTGATACAATGTATCTTTTGTAGTCAGGTATGGCAGATCCGGGTGATTGGAGGATAGCTAATGTTGCATTAGCCCCGCGATATTTAATGGCAACTTTTTATTTCATTTTAATGTTCTCTGAATTCTCACCCTAAAGCGGGCACAGCCCATTATTTCCAGTGGAGGGAGCTGGCGAGGGAAGTGCCCTCACAGTGGAGACACAGACAGTTCTTATTTCAGACATGGTGATAGGCCAGGCCCGGGGTGTGTGTGGCGGTAGGTGACACCTTGTCACACACAATCGTCTGGAGAATTGTCTTTGGCGGTGTCTGTAGAGGAATGAAGGGGAACAGGTGTCACTCCATGACGGGACCTTTAAATGTCACTTTAAGCATGGCGGTGCGGCTCATCTCTCTGCTTGTCACAACATGAGATTAACCCCAGAACTGCCATCTATGGAGGAGCAATACCCTTCCCTGACCCAGACTGTCCCCGAGAGAGGAATCCCCCCCAGAACTGGGAAGAGACTGAAGACCAGGCCCTGCAGGGGGTCACCTCTGGGTTGGACTGGCGTGTTGATCTCAATGGATGGATAATGGGGGGTAAAGGGATGATGGGACAGGATAGACATATAGATGGATGGGGTGTTGGGACGGATGGATGAGAGTGGTGGGATTGGATGGATTTTTAGATTGTAAGCTCTAATAAGCAAGGCCCTCTGAATCCTCCTGTAATAAATTGTATTGGAAGTATACTGTCTGCCCTCATATATTGTAAAGCGCTGTGCAAACTGTTGGCACTATATAATTCCTGTATGATCAGAATATAATCGATGGGATGGTGGACGGATACATGCGGGTGATGGGACAGGATGAACAGTTGAATGGATGGAATAGTAGGATGGACTTATGAGAGTGGTGGGATGGGATGGTGGGACGGATGGTTGGGGGTGGTGGGACAGGATGGATGGATGAGGGAGATGAGACTGGATGGTGAGATGGGAATGGTGGAACGGGATGGGTGGATGGATGAGGGAGATGCGACTTGGTGGAATGGATGGATGAGGGTGGTGGGACAGGATGGTTGATGGATAGTGGGTTTGGATGGTGGGACTAGATGGGTGTATGGAGTGGTGGGACTAGATGGGTGTATGGGGTGGTGGGACTAGATGGGTGTATGGGGTGGTGGGACTAGATGGGTGTATGGGGTGGTGGGACTAGATGGGTGTATGGGGTGGTGGGACTAGATGGGTGTATGGGGTGGTGGGACTAGATGGGTGTATGGGGTGGTGGGACTAGATGGGTGTATGGGGTGGTGGGACTAGATGGGTGTATGGGGTGGTGGGACTAGATGGGTGTATGGGGTGGTGGGACTAGATGGGTGTATGGGGCGGTGGGACTAGATGGGTGTATGGGGCGGTGGGACTAGATGGGTGTATGGGGCGGTGGACTAGATGGGTGTATGGGGCGGTTGGGACTAGATGGATGTATGGGGCGGTGGGACTAGATGGATGTATGGGGCGGTGGGACTAGATGGGTGTATGGGCGGTGGGACTAGATGGATGTATGGGGTGGTGGGACTAGATGGATGTATGGGGTGGTGGGACTAGATGGATGTATGGGGTGGTGGGACTAGATGGATGTATGGGGTGGTGGGACTAGATGGGTGTATGGGGTGGTGGGACTAGATGGATGTATGGGGTGGTGGGACTAGATGGATGTATGGGGTGGTGGGACTAGATGGGTGTATGGGGTGGTGGGACTAGATGGGTGTATGGGGTGGTGGGACTAGATGGGTGTATGGGGTGGTGGGACTAGATGGGTGTATGGGGTGGTGGGACTAGATGGGTGTATGGGGTGGTGGGACTAGATGGGTGTATGGGGTGGTGGGACTAGATGGGTGTATGGGGTGGTGGGACTAGATGGATGTATGGGGTGGTGGGACTAGATGGGTGTATGGGGTGGTGGGACTAGATGGGTGTATGGGGTGGTGGGACTAGATGGATGTATGGGGTGGTGGGACTAGATGGATGTATGGGGTGGTGGGACTAGATGGGTGTATGGGGTGGTGGGACTAGATGGTTGGATTGATGGGATGGTGGGAAAGATAAAATGAGGGTAGTGGGTTTGGATGGTGGGACAAATGGTTGGGGGTGGTGGGACAAGATAGTGGGATGGGTGAGGGGGTTGGGCTAGTATGGATGGATGGATGGGACAGATGGGTGGATAGGATCATAGGGGTGGGATAGATGGGATGGTGGGACAATTAGATTGGGTGGATACATAGGTGTGCGCAGCCTATTGCATTAGGGTGTGCACCCCAAAGCTCAAACACAGGTGGCTTTCTCTGCAGCCTTAGCTGCACGGGGCAATGAATAAACGAGAAGTGCTCTGTGCTGAGCGGCTTCTTGTTCATTCGCAAACTGAAGAATAGTAAACAATTTACTAGGCTTCATTTATGAATGAACACAGTATACGAGTGTGTTCATTTAGAAAAGGAAGGAGCTGGTATTTACTAGTCCCTTCCCCCACTCTCTAAGCTGAAACATCCCCCGCAGCAGCTGGGGGACGGGGAGAGGAGGAAAGCCAGAAGCATTACACAACGTGGGGTGGGGGGGACCAACATGGGGGGAAGGTGGGTTATGGGACAGAATGGATGGTGGGATGGACGTAGTGCTGTCTTAGGGGTATGTCATTGCCGTCTTTCGGTTGCTCGGTTTGGCATTTCAGGGGTGTAAAAACTTTTATAAGTTTATTTTTAGAGGAGAGACGAGATTCCAGAGTAGAAATAGAAAGGAGACAACAGTGACTGAG